>JAHDVE020009165.1:0-184462 GCA_022606495.2 Halesus radiatus | reverse complement strand
ACAAAAGTGGTGAATTTTTTATCTTGTTTTTGTTAAAAAAAAAATTATTTTCTAATTTAAAATTTATACTGACTAAGTTATGTTTTTTTTGACAATTTAAAAATGTTAAACGAATACCTACTAAATAATTAAAAAAAATTGTATTGACTACTAAAATTTTGAATATAATTTGTGTGTTTGTTTTAGAAAAAAGTACACGGCTTTTTCGACATGAAGTTAGCTGCGTTCCATTGTATGGCTATACAAGTTTGTCGAAAATATAGACAAACAAATTTTTAGAACGTACTTACTTACTTTCCTATTTTAAAATACCAGAATATTTCGTGGAAAATACGAACATACCCAATAATTGCAAAATTCGCGTTTTCCGCATAAAGATTAGGAATTTCGCATAAAAATTCGCGTTATCGCAAACGCAAAAATTTTCAGGTTTCTATGCATTAATTATGTGCATAGACTTCATAGAAAGAGAGTTCCGCAGTGTGAAATTATCGGTGTTTTTGCCAAATTTACTTTTTCTTGTGGTGGAGAAGAGTTGGTAGTGGTAAAAGTCACAGTTAACGGCATCGGGAGTCACTTAATCCAGCACAGATTTGCCTCCATGAAACTGGGGAAACTACCGTTCTTCTACGTTTTTGTGTTATGTGTTCTATGGTTTGTATTTGTCCATATTCACGAGATACGGAGGGTCGCCTTCTTGAAATTAACGCAAATTCTTGTTAAGCCTCCACCCAATCAATAAATGGAGAGTTGAGGTGTTCTGTCGCGTGCTCCTTGAATGTTTGCCTAGGTCAGTGGTCGGCAAAAGGCTCTTTGGCCTCTTTTATGTTTTATTCAGTGTACCCATAATTTAATTGAGACTTAAAACTTTAATCAAAGTTTATTATCTTAATAAACAGTGTACTTACCTATATAGTTTAAGTTTGAGAAGGTTGGCTATCAAAAGAAATCTCAATCGTTGTACTGTTGATATTTGTCTCTGTTGACTAATGAGTTTGCCGACCGCCGGCCTAGGTGGTTGCTACGCCACTGATCACAATACCGTTATGAATAAATCTATGCCAGCATGTAGGACGTGGGTACAAAGGATAGAATTCAATGTTTAGATTTAGATAAAATAATTGAGATTGCCCTGCTGACATCTCATTGTGGTGCCATATTTTTACGGAGGTCGGTTACGATCGCAGAGGAAAGAATTATGGGATTTGACGTCTGACGATGTGTGAAGTATAAAGTGTATATAGTGTTACTCTTTTTGATTGCCGAAGGGATTCAATTTCACATGCCGCATCCGAATTAACACTTCCTCATTAATGTGGACGTGTTACGTTCACCAAAGGTCTTCTTCATTCGTCATTTAATTATTATTTCAAGGTCTTTCTACCAATCGTGTGCTGATCTCGAATTCCAATTATGCGCTTTTGTATGAGAATAGTATTTTCGTTGGTTTTTCATTTCTACGGTTTTTGCCATGCGATCAGGGAGGAGAAGCAACATTATCAAAAGTCAGCACTTGGATAGGTGACTGAATTCTTCACCATTAGCCTTCTGGCATCTAGCTTATAACATGGGCCTATTGATGTGTGCCAGGGAATATTCCCTGACTTAATATAAATTAATAATTGAATTAAAAATTACTTTGTATTTCACCACTTTATTAATATATACATTTCAACATGTTTCGAAAGCAATGCTTTCTTCGCCGGGAATATATATAACACTATACATATATTTTTTATATTCTTTAATTAATACTGACGCCATAAAGTGAATACCAATCTTTTGAAGAAATTATTAATATAAATTCCCCAAAGTCGGATTTTTTTTTTGTTTCAGTAAGAAAGTTATTCAAATTTTTTGAATGAGAATATATTGTATTGAAAGAGTTAATAAAGACTTCTTTTTTTTTATATCTACAAAAATGAATGAGTTTTGAGCTTTCGAAATGAACTTAAGGAAAATATATACAATAGGAGAATTTTCACAGATTTCATTATCTATAAAAATTTAGATAAAAATTACGATAATGATGGTATTTTTTGTTTAATTTTGTGTTTACGAATAAATTTTCTACAACGATTTAAAATTTACCATTTTTGATATGACGCCAAAACGAGGTGTTTGTTTTTGTTCGTGAATATGGCGTTGTTGACGTCACGCCGACCAACGTCGGCGACAGCCGTTATGCATATCATAATGACGTTTTAGCTAGTTCGAACCGTTTCAGAATTTGCGGCCTTAGATCGTTTTTAAAATCAATAATTGTTATTGAAAATATTGGAATTACACATTTTTAGTGCAATTATCAGAATCATAAATATAAACTTTTAATCTTCCACACATTTTTAACGGCATCCGTAGTTTGTGAAAATACCCTATTGTGTCTTGTGACGTCACGCGAGACACAATTCACTACAATTATTTATAATTCGAATGGCAATGCTGCAGTACTGCCGCGCCAGTGATTGTACATACTGTGGCAGCAAATATGAACATTCTGACTGCTTATATCTTCGGCACTATTCTGTATTTTCAAAAATTCAAAATTTTCAGCCCCCAACATGCTCTAAATGTAATCAAATGATAATTTGTAATACAGAGTATGACAGCTTCTTCTTCCATTCACACCATTCCATTCACAGAAGAAGCTGTGAAAGAAAGAAGAAGCTGGGGACGACCGAGGAAGACATGTCACGATCAAGTGAATCAAATACTTGAGTCGGGCCATGTCAGAAGTCGGAATAACAGAAGAGAATGTATGAGACGTTGTATGAAAGTGAATGAAGCAAGAAGTGTATGCCAATATCGAGTTGTTTGGCGGTCCGTCCTCTCTGCCTACCCCTGCGGAGAAACGGCGTGATGGTCAGGTAGTTAGTTAGTTAGAGTATGACAGCATATTTCATAAAATTGATATGCCGGCCATGACGTACGATTTATTATAATGCACTGATAATTACACGTAGTCCTTGATAGTGATTTTTAATGAACACTAGCAGTTACATTCACCTTGTTAATGTAAGAATTATAACGTTATTTTGTATGCTGGATTTATAATGAATTGATTGATTTATCACTACATAGTCCGCCACGTTGGAACGATTCTTGGCGGCTTTGACTGCAAACAGTAATTATATGAAATTCCCTCGATAGAAAAGTTCGGTTATGTAACATGTTATAGGTTTGAAAAACTCACAGCGTTTCTTTAAATGCTACGTGTTTTATTAAATATTTTTAAGACAATCCCTTACACCCTAAGCGATATTTATATTAGCGTGCTTTCTCTCTCTTCCATATTAACATATCTCTTTTTCAAAGAATGTTCAGTTGCCGCTCGAAGGGTATTGCTAGGCAGAAATGAACTCAACGGAACTGCACTACCATCAGTCACCTAGATTTTTTAGCTTTGAAAACCGGCATTTTCTCAGCAATTCTATTATTCTTTCCTCTGAATTATCAGTTGGGTAATCTTACATTCGTTGTTCCTCATAACGTGACCACGATATTGTTCCTTCTTTTTAAGTCTAGCATTTTCATAATTTTTTTGCCACTCTACCAAGAACTTCTGAATTGGTTACCAAAGTTTTTTTTTAAAATAAAACTTTTATGTTGAAGAAGTATTTTCTTTTGAAAGGCTGTAGTTAACTTTACACTTGCTTACAATAAACAATAACAGTGTTTTCCAATACTTGACACGTGCGAGCTACATAACACTAACGGGCTATTTCACCACATCTCAATAAGTTATCAACCAGCGCTATTTGTAGAATAGAAATATATTTGCGTTTCACATACGCTCAATAGCGCTATATGCCATTAAAAGTCCGACATAATTTAACGGGGAGAGGGACGTCGGAGAGTTATTATTTATTAATTCAAAATAATGATAGTATTATTACGCAATACGATAAACATAACGTTTTTAAATAGAAAAATATTTATTAAATATTTTATAAATTTACATTGGATTAGCATTTATCAAAATCCAATCATAAATATTACTTTTTTCTGACCGTTCCATTGTATGTTTTACAAAATATTTAAAATACGATTATGATTTTTAAAGTATGTTTAATATATGTTTAATTTAATAAAATAATTTGTCGTTGCGTTTTTGTAAATAAACGTAACCAAAAATTTGTAATCCGCATTATAAAAAAAAACATTGTTTTACAATAAACAATATTTTGTAAAACATACAATGTGGAACGGTCAGAAAAAGGGAATATTTCTGATTAGATTTTGATAAATGCTAACTAAGCCTATGTAAATTTATAAAATATTTAACAAATATTTTTCTATTTAAAAATATTATGTTTATCGTATTGCGTTATAATACTATCATTATTTTGAATTAACAAATAATAACTCTCCAAAGTCTCTCTCCCATTTAACTCGAACTCGAACCGACAAATAGCGGCTATTTATCAGATTTAAAGATGGCGTCATGCGTCAAAACATCAAAAAATGCTAATAGCTGCTGGTGAAATGAGCCGATTGTTAAGTTTATTATGGTTTCCATTGAGGATTTTGACATAATTGAAGATGCAGAAGCACATTAGAGGGCGACTATGCAAAGACCACGAGTTATTAGAGCTCTTGTTATTTTTTTGGAATTATTGGATGACGTTGAAGAATACCGTGAATATAATTCACCACCAAATCAAATACAAAACCTTTCCAAGAACTATCCGGTATGTATCCTCTGCATATTTACCGTAATTTTAATATACGCCCTCAAAATATGTCACAGAATATTTGTACTTACCCGCATCATATTAATTTTTAATTTGCGAGGCGGGTATGGGTCACACCACTAACAATGTAGTTTTTTCGGGAGCATGTTCGACGTTTGAGGTTATGATTCAATATACAGGAGTTGCAAAAGATGGGATAATGGTTTGAAAATATCGGTATTGCCAAGCTAGCCCATCAATAACTACTTGGGACCATATTATTTTGGTGGAACGTTCGCCGGTTTATTGGCCTGTTACATATGATTAAAGATATTCAACGAATAGTTAACGAATAGTTTATTGAGATATAGTGAAATCGTCCCTAACGCTATTATCGCCAAACACGCAATTGCTAAAAAATGTCACAATTGAATACCTAGCTTGTTAGCTAGAAATACTTAAATTATTAGTCAAACTCTAATCTCTTTGGAAAAAACTGCGAGCACGTGAAGAAATTTCAGCGGTCACGTTCTGATATAAAAACGTGATTTTATATGAAACACGGTCTTGCGGGATATTAGAAGAATCACTATAATGGTGTTCAAACCTAGTTCGGACACGAACAAATAATTAATCCAGCATTGTAACACTCAGCAAAAAGTGCAATGTATAATAAAGTTTTACAACCTCACGCGTGCATAATGCTTGGTCATCTTTTGTGAGTGGTTTTGTTTTCATTGTTAAGTTATTTTATACTGGTGATGGTGGAATCAACAGGTTTCAAGTTCGAGGTAAATGTGAATGTGCTTACTTTTGTGAGTGTGTTGTATACTAAATTACCTGAGTCTGTTCCGTGAGTTAGTTAGTTAGTTAGTCAGCGTATGACAGTCTCCCGGGAAGGTTGTCTGCACCGTTGTAAACAGTCGGTTACTTCGATAATTTGCACTCATTATTGTAAACAGTGAAAATACCGTACGGTTGCATTTTTGTTTATTTGTCCAAAGCATGTGGTTGGTTGTGTGGTGTTTTTAACCCGAATTTGAAGCTGATTTTGAGAAAATTAAATTTTAAAAACCCAAAGGTAATAAAAAAATGTTTTTTAAAATGTAATCTTACCGGCGATCTTTTTAATAACGACAATAAATACCAAATATACGCACGTATAAATAATTGGGAAAACACATTGATATATTGTTGAGGTACCTCCAGTCGCGTGCGAATTAATTGGAACAAGCATTGGAACAGACATCTTTCACATTTATTGATATGATAGTTAATTTTCTGAATTTCTAGTTTTCTAATTTATTAGGGAGTCCAACAGTTTACATTAAAATTAATTTATTATCTGAGTAACATAAATTGGACAATCTACAGGTTGCCATTTGTATATACATAGGTATATAGGTGATTAAAAGAATATATATATAAATTCAATTTCTTCGAAAGATGTGTAATTATATTGTGGCGTCATTATTAATATAATTAATAAGAAGAACAAAGTATATTGTTTATCCTGATGAGCGAAGCTTTTATTCTGAAACATGTAGATATTTATGTATTAAAAATAGTGGTGAAAACAAAGTTCCTTAAATGTATAAATTAAAAGTTACATTTCAAGTTGTTTGGGGAATGACAGGGGGGTGGAAGGATCGATCTATTTAAAATGTAACACAAATGTGATTACGTAAAAATACATATATATGTATAATAATATTAATATTTTGTTATCTATTTTTTATAACAAATTAAAAATAATGATATCCTGACTGTTATTTCCCGTGCTGAGGATTTCATTTACATTAAATTAACGCTGTTGCTGAAAACAATAAATAATTGTAAGGTGAGGTGTTTTAATTGAAGTTGAATGGTTTCGATTGATGATTTTTAATGAAAATAAAACAATAACTTTGTTTATAACCACTAGAATTTTATTTTATTTTATTACGACCGACCGGTTTCGCTTAACATAAGCATCTTCAGGGTACAAAAATTAAACTTAAACTTAATTTAACAGTTTAATTTTTGTACCCTGAAGATGCTTATGTTAAGCGAAACCGGTCGGTCGTAATAAAATAAAATAAAATTCTCGTGGTTATAAACAAAGTTATTGTTTTATTTTCATTAAATATGTCTAACCACAAAGTGACTGCTTTCTATCAAAAAATGATGATTTATAAATTTATTATTGTTCTTGTGATTTTTGAAGGAGAGTTTAGTACCATAATGCAAGAAGCTCTTTTGTCCCAATGTTGTATTTGTGGTTCCTTATAAAGAAACAAAGTTATACTATGAGATGAGTAGGTAGCTGAGGTTATAAAGGCACGAAAGATCGCCTGTGTGACCTTAGGGAGTGTTGTGTAGAGTTAAAAAAATCAAATTGTGTTGCATCGTGGGAGGCTAAGAAAATTGTGAAATCTGGTTAGTCTATTGGGTGCATGTTATATTACATCGTTTACTCTTTCTTACATCTTTATTTCGTTTTGGCATTGATAAACTGATTGATTTCATCATCGTGAAACGTTTATAAAATGATGCAGAAATCACATTTCCTCCTGTTATGCAATCTTTTGTTTTCTGAGACTTTCTTCACTATCGTCCTTAAACTTTCAATGGGATTTAGGTCGCAAAAGTTCATGAATAATTCAAAAAACTTATTTGGCTGGATTCAAATAATGTTCAGTAGCTAATAGCACGAGTATAATATAATCGTCTGCTGTTGTGGTCACGAAGAAAAAATGTTTTTTCCTCAAATTATCTGGAAAGATGATGGAGATGCATCTCCTATTTGTTTCAGGGGGATATTAGCCTGGAGGCGGTTTGCACTTCCTCTAAAAGCTGTACCAATTAGAGTGCCTGAGTATAAATGGCATTTCAAATTCATAATATTAAAATGGTCAACTATTCTATAGTACCGTTTAGTGACCAAAATCAGCTCAAGGGCGCTGTTCTTTTTCTTTGTTAAAATTTGTAGCCCCTTTAAAAAAAAAACATGTTTTAGACTTTATTAGACCTTAAACCTCACCTTAAACCTTTATTAGACCTCATCCCAAGAATGTGGACCCAGTGCATTGAAAACTCTGTCCCCAAATTTAGCAGTATTCATACGAGAGGGTTCAGGTGTGCGTCGTGAGTTCAATTCCTCGGTTGGCTAAGTCCTCCATTACGACACAAGCAATATCTTCCGTTTACTGTGATGGTAGTATGGTATGAGGTTTTTCGTGATCCGGGAATGTTTGTCTTTATTTTTTTTTAAATTTCGTTAAATACCACACCCCAACAGTTTATCCCTTTTCCCAAACAGTCTCGAATTTGTTGCCCACTCCACAATAGAAATTTACGGTTTCGATCAGCTATATTCATTGTTAATAGGTAAATATCCCCACATTGTATGTGCACAAATAACAATAGGTAGGTACACGGTTCAATCAATGTCCACGTCATTTCGCTAAGATGTAAGTATTTGAAAACGCATCCAATTTTTTTTTCATTTCTTTCTATATCTAAACATCGGATTATGTACCAAAATGCAAAAACATATATGCATTATACATACAATAAAAACAGGAAAGTGTCCTTAGTCTATTGCAGGTCCAGAATCTCCTCGCACAGCTTCTGAAACTGCTCTCCCCAGTTTAGTGTGAGGCGGCCAAATGAACCTATAGAATTGCCACTAGTATCTTATGCAGAAGTCACTCTACTGACATTCTGAGCATACGAGTATATTCAATCCTATGAAACTTGTCTATAAAAAATGTCAGGGCTTTGATTCCAAGCAGATCTTGGACCGTCGTGATTCACGCTCATTAAAAGTTAAAAGGTAACCTACCTATTAATTATTTATGTCAAAACTTGTCTTGTTCCGGAAAATTGTAAAAAAAACCACTGCATGCCAATGCCATATTTGATGGATTCCGAAACCGATGGAAAAATATTTTTTGCCGATCGACGAAAATCGATCCAGCGGTCTCATTTACCCTACCAAAGACTGAAACCCCTACGAATAATTTATTAGTAGTGAATTATTTCAATAATCGGCATCTCGCGTGGTCTTTGAAGGGTGATTAACGCAAATCAATAAACGGTTTGTTTTTTTTTTTTAATTCATTGCAATAATATCATTTAAAGGTGTACATACTCGTAACCCTGAACTCACGAACTCTTTACATTGGGACAACTAACGACAAAAAATTATTAAACATGAAAACATTTTTATTCATCAAAATGTATTCCTGTATAGACTTTTGTGAAGCTTTGGTATTATGGGGTAGAGAAGTTAAAAAATAAACTAGTTTTTTTTTTATATTCTAACTTTATGATGTTCAAGTATAATGAAAACCGGTAGGTTACAAATAATATAATAATGATTTCTATCGTACGAAACAATTATATTGTTTAATTTTGTCAACGGAATAGTCAAAAGAAAAATAAAATCGGACCTATAAGAGATCCCCGAGGAATACCAGAATCATGGAAATAATGATAATCTAATCATATAATAATAGTTCATCAAACCGTTTAATGCAGAAGTGGGCAACCGTCGGCCCACGACACATTTTATCCGGACCGCGAGCGAAAAGAAAAAGAAACTAAAAATCTCTTATAAACTTGACAACAACCACCGAAAGTCGCCATGAAAGCCGGTGTTGCAACTAAGTACTACCATTTCTAACGTTTTTATTTATTACCAATTTTTTTTTAAATCCATGTTTCCCTTCTACAACTTTTATGATAGGCAATTATGAAAATGCAATTTTTTGTTTATATTTTCCGTTGTTAAATACTCGAATTCTCGAGAGTCACACCAGTAGACACGCTTCGAGACAAGGGGTTTTTAACCCAAGTATGGTCGCGGTTGACTCTGAGATTAAGAAAAAAATTGTCAGTCGAAAGCGTGATCATATACTTTTAAGAAAGTGAACGCACCATGATAATTGTTTCTCTCCGCGCAAAGGAATATTATTCTTATATCGAGGTCAATATTGATAACCTCGTAGGTCAAATACAAACCTAATTTTGCACTAAAATGTAAATATAAACTTTTTTTATCTATTTTGTTATTATTTCTATAAAACGAATCACTTGTATTTAAAAAAAATATATTGGGTACTTAATTTTTCATGGTCGATTATATAATCATAGAAAATAAAGGCGTTGAATTTATAAAACCGATAATTCTGATAAATTAAGAGATCCACAGCTGAAGGAAAAAGTTTTAATGTTACATATTATTAGTGAGGCGTTTCTTAAACCTTTTAAGAGGAACGACTGCGTGGCCTATTCCATACAAAACTTAATTTTGGATTTAAGGCCAAAATAATCACCTAAACCAAATGATCTTTTTTTTGCATCAAAAAGTATAGTAATTATTTAATACGGATTAGGAGTAATTTATTTATTTTTGTTTTTCATTATGAAATACAGTCCATTAAAGGAATTGATTTTTCGCGATTTTAGAGGCACCTTCAACAATCATTTGGGGGCTAATGGTGATATAAAAAAAAAGTTTTACGCCGTCTTCTTTTAAAATGTAACGAAATATAATTTTTTTTTTTTTTAATATTAAAATAAGCATTATGGTGTAATTTAAATTAAATTACAAACGACCAATTTACGTTGGAACACAAATTTGCCGTACATAATTTAAAATATCGACCCGAAAAAATACATTTTTTTAATGTTTTGTTTTTCATATTTACATAGCAAATACGATAATTAAAAAAAAAAAACAATAAACCCGCAAATAATTTTCTAAGTTGCCTCTAAAATTATGATTTTTTTTTTGTGGCCTATACCTAATATTTTAAAACAAAAATAAATAAAATTCTTCTCGTACGTACTAGATATTTACTAAACCTATAAGTTAAAAACAAAATAAAAATAAATATATATATATATATATCATTCAGTTTGGTTGGGTATTTTGGCCTCAAATCCAAAATTAAGTTATGTATGAGACAGCCAGCGCAACCGTCCCTCTTAAGTCGCCACCGAATTTAGTGAAATGGTTTTGGTTTTACGACCCGGGATAATATGAATGTTAAAACGTTGATTATACATGACGGGTCTTATGGGACTCCCGCGCTCCTCTCACCACGAAGAACTTATGTGAAAAGACCCCGAAGCGTCTGGAACATTAGTTATCTGGGTATGGTTACTAGTTAGAGACCATTCAAGGTGTAACAGTTAATAAGTACCCAACACATTGATCGGTGATCCCTGAGCGATTTGGAGAAAAAAATATAGTTGACATTTTGGTTACGGAGACTTTTTTTTCGCATGAAAAAATTAAAAAGGCAGTAGGTATTTACATAGTCGGGGTGGTGAGTTGGGCGGATGCTCGTGTAAGTGACAAGTGACGATATATGAAAGTTTTTTATTTAAATTTTCTTTAAAAAATAAATAAAATATGCTTTTAAAAAATTTCATTTATATTTTTTACTCCAAATATTCTCAGGAATTACTGTGTAAATGTTGTCGTACACGTGCTTCTACACTTTGTATTTGCTGCAAAATTTTGAGAAAAACCATTTACATGTTCCGAGTGTAACGTAATTTAAGCAGACCCGCGTGCAGATCCACTCTTAAATTATGGCGTTAATTAGGGGAAGCTTTCTGATGTTCAAAGAGTTGTCATAAAAATGTATTTTTTAACGTGCGATGTTCACTGACTACCCCACACAGTGTGAAATGACTTGAAGGAATTCATGTGTGGATGGATATTTTGATATTTCGGCACGCGATTCGGCGGAAGAAAGGCAAAGGGTTGTTTTATTGTACAATATTAATTACATACAATGGGAACTTGTACCCGCTAAGCCACTGCAAGTAGCTTGTCAGCAGGAGTTTAGTTCAACAATATTATATAATACAACAATAAATAACAATCATCATACAAACGTAACGCAATAATAAAACAATATTGGTGCATGCATGTTGTGATCAATGTACACAAGTTGGAATTTTTTTTTAAAATATGAAAACAGAATAACAGTTTTGTTATAAATATACTACACTCAAATTACATAATATCGATTTAAATAATATTATAAAAATATCGAAATATCACCAGATGTTGAACAAGTTTAGAAATAAATTTAAAAAAAAACAGTAGTACAGTTTTGTTACAATGGGGATAGACTAAATATAATAGTAGCATTTAATTGATCTAACGTAATCAATAACATGTTTAAAGGTGAAATACGTACCGTGGATGAAAATACATAGGAAGTAGTCTGGGACATCCTTGGAAGACAAAGCACAATCAACCAATTGAATACTTGGCGGATCAAGCGAAGAATAAATTTCCATGAAAGATGTGTAAGAACGTAGATGAAGAAAACAGTGCATGGGTGTGCATAGGTTCGTGGACACAATGGCTCATCACTTATATAATTTTAAAAAAATATTTAAAATACATATAAATGAAGGTAACATATTGGAAGGTATTTGTTATTGTCAAAAGTAAGAACCATGAAAATAATAGTCGCTTTAATGTAAACTTACGAAGCAAAATCCGTCAGATTTTTTGACGGTATCTCGTATAATTTAAAATAAATTTCCAATTTAAGGTTTGTCATATAACGTGTCGTTGAAATAATATAGTTTTTTTTTTAAATCTTTCATATCTTTTAATTGGACTAGGACCGTGTTTTTCGAAATTTGACGGACATTTTTTAATCGACTTCTCAGCTGTTAAAAAAACATTTAAAAATGTATACAAAGATAGTTATCCTTCCTGTATAATACTTTATGTTATAATTCTTTTCCAAATGACATTTTTATCTGAACATCCTACAAGAGCTCTCCTCCCCCAGAACATTGGAACCGTGGCAACCCTGATTTGAAAATATTATGAAGCGTAAAAAAATAGTGCGTGCAGGAAAGAGGGAAGGACGAGGGGAAGATTGAAAGTAGATCCAGGTCTTCTATGAAGTACGTAATTTGTACAGCCAATTATTGCAAAGCTTCACCAGCGTAATTCGCATAGTTTCTTCCACTCTAGAACAAAGTGCAATTGTACTTGAAAAAACAATACTTAATTCTTTTGCAACTTGCCGGGTTTGAGGCCCGTGAATTCTGGCCTCAAATCTCTTAAGGGGAAACGACATGCAATACGTGCTCACAGGTGGCTCAAATTTAATTATTTTAGAAAAAATGCTTTCAGCACGCAATGCTTTTAAGTATTGAAATGAATTTATGGTTTTTTAGCGGGTGTACGCGCGGAATATGAAATGGAATAACTTATTATTGTAGGTTTAAAACACAAGTCCTTCGAGAAACTAAAAAAAGTACGATGTATTATTGAAACACTAACCTATACAGAATTATTTATAATACCTCTTTTATGTTGCAACTGCTCCCAAACGTCTGGAACCAGTGAGACTATGCCATCCCAAATTGTGGTATGTTGTAAGGCTGACAGTAGTGGGAAGGAGAAGGATATGAGATAAACGAAGATGGGAAAGTACCAGGCTATTCAGATCTGGTCACCGAACATGGCTAAAGCCATTTCAAGCAATGTATCGATTTTTATTGGTGGTCTTTCACCAGGGCGATACTGAAAGTATCTACTGCTCTACTTACCTAATATAATTCTGTATAATGATACAATGGTACTTAGATTTAGATTATGATAAAATACTATTGTTATATAGATCGATGGAGAGATAAATTGTTGATGACAGGAGGTGGACAATTATACCCACAGTTTTAGGATAATTTCGTTATTTGTGCGTGTGTGTGTTTTATATATTTAATCCACTGACATCTTTTTAACGTCATAATTATTGGCAATAAAGAATGTATTATCCATTGATTACTGATATTTAAATAAAATTTAAAAAAATACTAACGTGGCTTGCGACACGAGAATCTAATCATTTTATATTGCTAAAAAACAATAATTTGATTGCCTTTCAGCCAATAATTCATATCATTATGTCCAGTTTTAATGGTTATATAAAAAAATAATGTTTGTCTGTGATTGAATTTACACAATATAAATAATAACACGAGATAACAAGTAATATTATTGTAATTGAATACGGAACAAAGAGAGATAATCTAAGCAAGCCGAACAACGGGAAGCGATTGCGAATATTGGGGAAAACCAGCGACTATGTAAGAGATGCAAATATCGCTAGCGTCGCCGTGATTCAGGTGTTTAATGGCTGTTAAAATAGTAATTATTAATGTACAGTTCAGCAGGTAGAAGCGGGTAGCCACAGATCTAAAAATGAAGAATCGTACGATATTCATACAAAAGTCACCGTCTTTGTCATCTCCCTCCTCCTCAACTAAAATAACTGATTTTTTTAGATTCAACTGAAACAAAATGAAACTTATCTCTATCTGTCTGTCCTCGATTTTCTCGAAAATTACTACACCGGTTTCGCTGAAAAGCACAGTTTGTTCTTATTTTTGCCGGGAAGGTTTAGAGAATAATTTGAATGATATCCAATACGTAAATCTGTTGCTATAACGTTTTAAAATCAGTATGAAAAACATTGAACCCGCCATGTTGTATTGAGGTTAGTCCATAGATATACCACTCTGGTTAGCCATAGACTATATATTCAAAAGAAGAAGGTTTGTTTTGGTAGAATATTTTCAACATGGAAAACACAAGTACTAATAGGGCATTACTTTCGCTCTTAAATCAATTATAGCACCCAAACGAAAAGCAAGAATTCACAACTTCATAACTTCATAAAAAGGGTGGGTACATATCAGCTAGTTTTTTAGGTAAATTCCGTCAATAATTCGAATATAAGTACTATGAGCTACCTTCTCTATCAAAAGTTAAATGTCAAAACTTAATTATTGTATTTATAAAATAACAAATAGAATATAATGTATAGTGTTCAAAATTTATTTATTTCGAAACAGCTTTCACATTTGTATTAATGCTATGTACAATGGTGTAAAACTATTATTCTAAGGCTTAACTTGCCAATCTGAATCACAATATGCAGACATGATTTTGTTGTTATTTTCAATGAAAACTTCAAACGACCGTAGCTCGGCACAGCAAACGGAATCGTTAGATAGAAAATTTGTATTAACCTATGAGGTTGCATTCCCAAGTTCTTATAGGCCTTCCAAACGAGCGGGCGGCCCAATAAAAAAAGAAATGACAAAGCCATAGCGTCAAGGTTCAACCATCCGGTCGTCCTTTCATAAAGTCAAGCCTACCATGGCATTTTTAGTATTGAGCCGCCCGCTCGCGTGGAAACCACTTTAGTAGAACAAAACAAAGTTTTTATTTATTTTATTTATTAATTATTTAAAAAAAATAATAATTAAAAAATAAAATAAATAAAAAATTCAAAAAATTAATTCACACAAACAAGGTACTGTGGTTATAAACATTGTCTACATTTTGTTTAAAAAATTTAATTATTAAAATTGTATTAATTTGAATTGAAATTACAATATGACACTTCTCTTTTAAGCAAAGCTTGTGTAGAGAATCGGAGTGTACACATTGCGATTATATGTTTCCAGAGAGTGTTACAAGAAAATTATGCTTAAAAATGTTTACAAGATAATGTTACAGGGTTAGTTATTTGCCCAATGTAAAAAAGAGAGTAAGCAGTGAAAAGTTTTGAATTTGATATTATAATAAACATAATATGGGGTATATGTGTGGGTATCTTGTTTTCAGTTTGTTTGATTGTCAGATCTTCTTAAGCATAAGATCGCTAAAATCGCGCGTTTATCGCGATCAGAATTTAACATGTTCTCATCGAATCGTGCGAATGTTGAGTTACTCGCAGCGAATACCTTGTCACACAAACCGATTTCGAAGCTGCCATTCGAATAGTAGCGTTGAAACCGCTCCGTGTGACTGGGGCTTTATTATTGCATCTCCAGTGTAATGTGCTAGGTGCGAGTTAGATTCGGATTGAGCGGTTACTTAATATGCCTGCTGGTCAAATAGTTTCACTAGCTGTTAGCTGTTAGCCGTTTACTGTGAGGAGAGAAAGCGATTCACTCACTTATGAAAGGTTCACAAGAGAAGCGGTTGAAAACCGTAATGAGAAATGTATGAAATGGCATTAAACTGACACTGCTGTAATTTTGTGTACTAAATTGCTCAAACGCTGGTAGATAAATATGGTATGGTTGAGAAATTTTGAATTAATCCCCTGAATATTATTGTATACTACAACTGAAGAAAGGAAGACAAATGCCGATAAATAGAAATTGGTGGGAAATTCGATTCCACTTGATCATAAATATGTATTAAATGGTTTAGAAATATCGTGTGTAAATCACTATTTAATAAATAAATATCAACATGTTTCGAAACCAGTAGTTCCCTCGTCAGGATACAAATTATTAAAAAAATCACAAAAGTATAGAAAAAGGTTCACGCCAAATAACTCCTAATCATTTAATTGAAAATGATGCCACAAAGATTGATTAACTTAATTGAAGAAGTAAATGTGTATGTTTATTATTTTTAAGTGACTAGTTATAAGTTTTAGCTGTAAGTTACTAGCTATAAGTCACTAGTTATGAGTCTTAGTTGTAAGTCATTAGCTATAAGTCATTAGTTATAAGTCTTAGTTGTAAGTCATTAGCTATAAGTCACTAGTTATAAGTCTTAGTTGTAAGTCACTAACTATAAGTCACTAGTTATAAACCTCAGTAGTTAGTTTGTAGCTATAAGTCTTAGTTGTGAGCAGTGATGGGCAGTCCATAAAAGCTGAAAATCTGTGCCTATCGAATAAGAAAAACGATCCATAAAAATAAAATAAAGCATAATAGAAAATTTTCTCAAATTTCTTAGAAAAATGTTTTTTTTTTCTGTGAATTTGGTAAGTACGCTCATTTGTGCAGTTTACCAGCGGAAGCTAGTAGCAGTTTTTAAATATTCAATTCACAATAATTCATACCCGAACTTAACATTTACGCACAGCCTACCTTTCGTCATAGAACAATGCACGCCGCTTATTATATGCGACTAGTAATAAATCTTAGCTGTAAGTTACTAGTTATAAGTCTAAGTAATAAGTTATAGGTTAGACGTATTAAGTTGTAAATTATAATAAATTGTGATTAGTACATATTATTATTATCTTTTTTTTTTTAATTTTACAGATTCAGTAAGCTTACGAGTAAATTTCCGACGTGCATTAGAGATAGCATTTAATGTTAACAATGGGCTGTTAATGTAACGATGTTGTGTCGGTGTCGATTGGATGACACAAGTTAGAATTCTCGTGAATTGCGTTCAGTGAGTTTATTTTCAAGATGAGGAAATATTTCAAAGATCAGCCTCTTTTGTAATAGCATTTAATGAAAATTGACAATATGACCGGACCGCAGCCAAAAGTAACTCAATGGGACAAGTAAGGACGGCCTCCGTGGTCGTACATTTAAAATCATCGAATTAAAATTTAATCCCAACGTGCACAATTAAAGTGTATGAATTAATATGTGTTATTACTACAAAATGTTATAAATTTAGTATATTTGCATTCCAGAGTGATAGATACTGACAGTAACGCCCTGAAGAAGATCGACATTTAAAATACAAACGTTGCTTGAAATGCCTTGTGTCGTGTTTAGTGATCAGATCTGACTAGCCAGGTACTTCCCAACCTTCATTTTCCACATCATCTTCCCCTCCCACTTCATTCAGCCTCACAAATACCCCGTTCGGGATGCCATAGTCCCACTGGCTCCGGACCGTTGGGAGCAGTTGATACTTTTGTGCGGTATTTACATTTAAAAAACAAAAACTATTTATAAAGATTCCTTAAATCTCAGAACGTCTCACGTGTTTAGATATTTTATGTATTTCCACCTGTGTCACCTGCTCTTTACTTAGACCGCTGCTTCACTCAACTCTCCATGCATAATTATTTTTAAGTGTTACCTGTGGATGTGATTTATGATAAAAAATAACTCTATTCATGATGTGTGCATGTATTGAATGTATGCACTGGAGTGTACAAATATTAGTGTGTGTCTATACACACCCACATTTTCCATTTTTGGTAAATGTCTTGCTTTCTGATAATGACGCCGCGGATTGAATTCCATTGACCCATTACCATGCCATATCATATTTCGTACATTCATCTCAGTGACGGCACACCTCTGTTCCAAGACGTATTTGTGTTATGTTTATGCAAGATAAAAGAAAAATACATTTTTTCATTATTGCAGTCAACTACAATAATTAATAAATAATAATTTACGTATCAAGCAATGATTTTGTTCGACAAATTTCAGATTATAATTTTTATATAAAAATATCTACATGTGCATCCTTCTTTCCTTTTCCATATTTTCTGGGAGGGTAGGGTAGAGCTTGTCAAAATAAGTTCGTGTACTGCGCAGCTTTGCCGAAGTTATTCGGAATGTTTCGGAAATCCAGATCCAAAATGAGTTTCTGCGCATCGACTACTCTGCGTGTTTTCAGATTTTTTATACCTCTTTTCCTGTTGAGTAAATAATTAATAGTATTTTTTTATTATACGCTCTGTATAGGTGTCGGGTAAAATTGTTTAAGTTTTAACATTTTTAGAAAAAAACACAGCATTTTTTTTGGCATTTAACAGGCGCAATATTTGCATAATAATTTGTTTGCATCCTATGAATAATATTACACTTTGAACAAGGATACAATTTAGTAAAATTGTTTTTTAACAAAACATGTATAATATAATACCTGTTCACATTAGAACGCGATACCTACAGATTTTTTTTTCTAACTTATTACTTTATCAGTTCCGCGGCTACAAGTCCGCAACACTTAACCCTTACATAGCTGAAGGTAAAAATTTTACGTACGATCCGAAAGGGGGTCAGAAGGGTCCATCATAAAATCACGAAGCGACTGTGATATTCCTTTTACCCTTCACAATAACACTTGGATATTAGTTACTACCGTTTTAGTCGGACATCGCCCATCTTCGGCCAGCAGTCAATCATTAAATACTACAAAACGGTAAAAGGGATAAGAAAGGGGTAAGAAATACTACAAAACGGTAAAAGGGATAAGAAAGGGGTAAGAAAGCGAGCGTTACTCAATCATATTATTGTAGCCCTTTCCATTAAGTTGCACCTTTTACGACCGCATTTTTAAAAAGTAGTGGGGATACGAACGGGGAAGTCGTGAATCGCAGAGGGGACAGTATTTCGTCAGAATTTGATAGATATTATTTAATATTTTAAAAAATGGTAACGAGATAAATTTTGTTTAAATGTAGATCGATTACCTAATAGTTTTAGGTATCTGTAAAAGAACCTCGAATATCCTAAGAAGATTACGATATATATTTATTTCATTTCGAATAATATCAGTCGCTATTAAAATATCAAATTAGCCACCCACGTTAATATTCTTGAAAACAGGGAGTGACTGTAATGGCCACTACTCATTGTGCTTGTCGCAAAAATTCATTATTAAAAAAAATAATTGCCTCTCTGCGTCAACTGCCTGTCTCGATACGTAAAAGCCCGAAAAAAAAACAGATTTATTTAATTCGTTAACCTCCTCCTATTTTAACTAAAACAAAATAAATACTTTACCACGTATATAGTATGAAACAAAGGCTTACCATGTTACCTATGCATTTCCAGATTTTTTTTAACAAAATCAAGAGTTTCAAAATTGATTCGGAAATGAAAATTCAGTCGTAGAAACCCTTCTACCGAGCGTTAGATGGCAGTAACTGTTGTGATACGTCGGTGGCAATATAGTGGCCAGTATGTCGAAAAGGGGTTAAAACATTTAATTTGTGCAGAATTATTCAGATTCCATGCAAAATTAATATAGAAATATTTACAGAGCGTTAAAAAAATATCCTTTTGTAAATAAGGCTTCGCGTATTTTTTTAACAGTCGAGCACTTATACATACAAAAAAATCACATTCCTCATAGTAAAATCAATAAGACTATTTTCGACAGAAATAATACTTCTTTGTAATATCACACATATTATATGTTAAAAAGCTGTTTGCTAAAAAGCGTAGGTGTTAATTTCTTGTTCAAATTGAAAATGTGTACACATTTCGCACACACCGAACACCTAAATATTTTTCATTTGTAAATTTGGCACACTCTGTTGTCGAAACTAAGGATAATTATTTAAAAACATGTCTTTCGTATTTGTTTAAGTCTGATTTGTTTTTATTTCAATAATTTAACAAATTTCCTTAAGAATCGTGACATGTGTATGTTTCTAACAAATCTCGAAATTATATTTTTTAAATGATATAAATGATGCATCGTAAATACCAACTCTGGTCTGATAGCCGTCCTGCTCAGTTCTGCTAAACATTGTAGATTCTGATATACTCGTATGTATGATTCTTCTCACATTTTGTAATTATTTATATGTATATTTTTTTGTATATATTGCTATTAAGAGGAAGGGCTGCGAGGCTTGTTTCATACAAAACTTGATTTTGAATTTGAAGCCAAAATATTCTATTTTTTTCATCAATTAGTATATCTAGTACGGATGAGAAGTACTTCATTTATTTTTGTTTTACATTGTGAAATATAGGTCATTAAAGGAATTGATTTTTCGCGATTTTAGAGGCACCTTTAAGAATTATTTGGGGGCTAACGGTGATTTAAAAAAAAGTTTTACCCCGTCTACTTTGAAAATATAATGAAATATATATTTTTTTTATATTAAAATAAGCATTATGGTTGACTTTAAATTAAATTTAAAATGATCAATTTATGTTGGAACACAAATTTGACTTACGTAATTTAAAAATATCGACAAAATTTTTTATTTTTTTTTAATGTTTTATTTTTGTATTTTTATTTACATAATGATATTTATATAGCAAATATGAAACTTTAAAAAAAATTTCATGGTGCCTCTAAAATTATGAAAATTGATTTTTTTTCATGGCATATACTTCAAAATTTAAAACAATAATAAATAAAATACTTCTCATCCGTATTATATATTTACTAAACCTTTAATTAAAAATACGTCATTCAGTTTGGATGCGTATTTTGGCCTCAAATCTAAAATTATGTTATGTATGAAATAGGCAGCGAAGCCGTTCCTCTTAACTAACTGTGTGAACATAAATAAAAAATAGAAATAAAAATAACAGTGGAAGAGGGAGAAAATACATTTACAAATGTACGAGTTAAGTGACGAAAGAACTTTTTAGGAAAGAAAAGATTAAACTAGAAATATTTAAATTAAGTAGATATATATCTACCTAAAAATAACTTGGTTAAAAAATATATAGAGGTGATAGAAAAGATATATAATGCAGATGATTGACTGTTGGATTATTATAGTAACAGAAATAAAGAAAATAAACTAATAAAAAAGAAAAGAAATATTTCGAAGACAGAACGAAAGTTTTTAGAATAGAAGAAGTGTGTTGCCAGTTCAAATATTGAAACATTACTAGGACTAGCGACTGATAATATTAAAACTTACAATCTTTAGTAGTAGCATGTAGTTACCTAAGTATAACATAATACATAAAATAATAATTATTATTATTTAGTATTAGAAATTTGTCTAAATAATAGTAAACAGTTATAGGTTTATATACATGCAGCGAGTTAGATACTACATGTAGTACATATGTATAAGAAAAAGCATTATTGTGTTGTTTTTCGTTGGCAAAACGAGTTGCATAAATAATAATATGTAGGTACGAGCAATAGTATTATTTTTATGTTCACAAAAATTTTGTATAAATTCTAATACCGACTGAATATGATTATTGAAGGTGTATATTTGTTACTTAATTTTATTACTGTGTTACCGGTTTCGACACATCCGTGTCATTCACTAGCGTTTTTAAAACTTTTCATTCTTCATTTTTTCTCTCTTGTAAAATATTGTTTTGTATTTTATTGTTTTTTTTTATTTTATTTTTATATTAAATATATATATTTAATCACTGGAGAAGATAATATTAACACATCCCAAATGAAACACGAATCCGAAAAAACAACAGAAAATAAAAAGATTTCAGTCGCATCTGGGACTCGAACCCAGCACCTCTGCCTATCCGGGGCAACCGCTTAACCAACTTAGCTAATGACCAGTCCAATTTACGCCATCTAAACCGATATCATACTTCAAAGTTCAAGACTTGTTAATATTATCCTCCATTTTTATAAATCCCATATTATTGGCTGCTATCCTTATGATGATTGCAAAGTTTTCTGTTGTTTTTTCAGATTCGTGTTTCGTTTGGGATGTGTTAATATTATCTTCTTCAGTGATTACATATTACAATGAGGTTTACAAACTTCAATAATTTATTAAAAAAAAGAATATATCGACAAAGGTACAGCCTTTGTTTATGTTATTTTCCTGTTGTTTATATATATATTTCTTTGTGTTTTCTTATATTTGCTTTGCAAATTTGTTAATATAAAACAAAATATTAAATACCAATTGACAGTTCCTAATGAGTTTTATGTACAATTCATGGGAGTGCAACATCGTTGTATGTTTTATTTTGAAAAAAAAATCTCCGTGTATCGCCATATTGTGATGCTTTACAATTCACAACTTGCTAATTAATTGTTCAATGATAAAATATGTGCTAATAATAAAAAAATATGTGGTCAATGAGAAAATTGGTGTCCATATTGACATCTTCTTTTTGGTATTTTTTTGTGACGCAACCCAAGATACAGTAGTTCTGCGGCAAGGAGACAGAATAGGGTGACCCCAAGATGGGTATTTCTTGAAGCGGAAGAAAACAATTTTTATGTTTGTTTTTTAGAACTACATAATTTATCTATTCTAACATTTAACATAATTTATGGTCCCTGGTTTATTGCGCTGTTCAAAGTACAATAATATGTACTTAAAATTCGGTAGATATTACATTAATTTTTTTATGATTTTTCATAAACATTTAATTACGATTCTTATTACTTACGTCAATATTAAAACTTATCACACAACACTAAAACTATGCCAGGATGCTTAGCTGGGTAGGTAATCCAGTTTAATACTGATGTCATCATTCAGAATTAAAAAAAGGCAAAATTATTTTCAGTATTTATTTATTTATTTATTGTATAATATACGCACTATATGGGCTTTTACATGTATAGTTAGTTATGGTAAACGGGTGCAAAACACATCACAGCAGGTACATAGATAAAATAACGAACAATTACAAGAATAACATAGTGTAAGTACCTTTCCAAGTAATTAATTACAGATTCAAATTTTCAAAACATACCTCACATTCACTGATACTTATTCTCTAGTCACATATATTAATAATTGTTGAATGTCGGCAATAATCGTCTGTTTGTATTTGTATTTCGAGCAGTAATTCCCATGATTAAGTAAGTAAATCTGAACACACAGATTATTCGCCTTCCCAACTTTTCTCTACTTTACTCAGTTTCCCAGATAGCTATTTCGATTCCATGATAATTCAACACGCATATGAATCGGCACACTTTTGGAAGTTAAAAAAATAATTAAATTATTTATTAATTTAGTTTAGATTAAGTCTCTGGCTATTTTTTCGTACTTTTAATGACTTATATCACTTTAAAAAATAATTGAATTATCTGGTCACCATCATGGTGATACCATGTTATCGCTGGATCGTGTATTGTCATACAAAAAAGAGATGTACATATCAACCTTCAAATCATTAGTCAAGTATTATAAATTATCACCGTATCCATAACACCTTTTACAAACAGATACACAACTAGTGCACTTTATAAATCAGTGTCACTTTTTCAAAAAAATTTATGTAAACTGGAAAATCTCTAAATAACAAAAAATTACGTTAGGAAGAAATTTCTCGTCGACGTGATAATTAACTCGGAGTATTTTTCTTTTGCAGCGAAAAACGTAAGTAGGTGCTCCCGGCGCACGTGTATTTTCACGTGTACGTTACGTGCATTGAGGCAACGTACCATGCGCACGGGATTAGCCCACTAAATATTACACGTGATATAGCCTCCCTCATGCGGTCTAATTTTCGATCATTCGTTCGAGAATATGACGCAATTCTGTGTAGCTTTTTCTAGTAGTCAAAGTTACGTGAATACTTGATTGGACTAAATTGTATCGATTCATTAATTTATTTTATTAATCTATTATATAATGTATTTAATAGAAAATTGAAGGAAAGACTTTGATCTCATTTACATTATTAACATAGTTAATTGTATTGTTGACTCACCTTGTTGCAACTCATCCAGTTCAACATTCCTTTTCTTAGACTCAGAAACAATGAATTGCTTTTCCTCGATCAACACTCTACGAATTATGGATACCATTCTCCACTGTCCAGAATGTCGAGACTTGTTAACTCAAGTCAGTGCATTGAAATTTTTAGTGCCACTCTAAATGATTTTTGTCAGGCTTTACGAAATTAGAACGCGAAGATTATAATTTATAATGTCTAAAATCATGGACTCTACAAAAATCTTGTTCAAGTGTTGACTTGAATGTTCTCTCAAATGAATATTTTTGTCCTATTTTTGACATTGTTTCTATTTTGCATAATGCATGTGCTGTTATTTTTTATTTAACTCTTGTTTATTTCATTTCGTGTAATCTGTATAATTGGACAATGTGACGTGAATAAATAAATAATATATAATTAAAATATGTGTAACACTTAGAGTGTGTGGAGTAAAAATAACTATAGGCGCTGTTGGATCTGGGGGAAATATTGAAAATTCTAATAATACTCGGATATTACCCGTTGTATTTGTCAACGTAATATGATGCTTGCAAGAGCATATTTTTTGGAGGAATGCTTTTAAACTTTTGATTTTATCTGTAAAATGAAACTGAATAAATTTATTTATATCTATAGTATAGTATTTTGTACGGTGTTTTATAATGTGGACTGCGCGGTATGTTTGAGAAGATGACACTGTAAATGAAATGTTATGTGTCGTAAACACCTCACTAGGATAATATGTGTCAAATGTGGTACAAGTATTGACGTGTATTCGTTAGTTTTGTTTTAATATTTTAAATGTTTATTGAAATTAGATGTTGAATTTGAAGCGAGGTACAACTTTATTTTTTGGTTACAGTAAATACTGGTTTGACTGGTTTGTTCGATTTGGCGGAACATTTGTCTATAAAATATTTATTTTAATCATTAAATATAATATTAACAAATTTAATCAAATGAAGGAGGACATAAAAATTTATGAAATTACATGCTTATAGCAAAATTAGTGTTTTTCACTTAACATGTTCCCCAAAGACTACAAATATTATAGCGATTTTTTTTTCTGAAAAATCACCTCAGGACCGCTGTACATAGCTATAAAATGTCTTTTGTAAGAAAAAAATACTCAAATGTGGCTGTGGAGGCATTCAGATCTTCGGGATAAACAGTTTATATGGGAAGCAAAAAAATATATGGGAATTAATTGAAGACGATATTAGTCATTCTTAAATTGAGGTACGATATCGATAAAAATGACGGACAGTAATAATGTATCATTAGCTCAGTGTAAAGTGATAGTCCCGGTGAAACAGAGGTCCTGGGATAGATCCCAGATGCGATCGGGTATTAAAAACAAAATTATTCAAAAAATCCTATCCGATACAAAACATAAATTCATATACGTAGAAGCAGAATTTCAGGACTTTTTTTCTTTTAATCTTCCATAGCTTATTTAGTTGCGTTTTTCTTTCCTTGTTATTTAATTCCCTTAGAATCCAGTGAAAAACCATGTATATAATGTCATGTAATTTTCTCTTGCTCTGTTGTTATTTGCACCTACTCGTACGTGATATTCGATTATTTACACCCTTAGTTTCTAAATTGTTATTTTATAATACCTGCTCATGAATATTTTATTTGATAGTATTAATTTGCATATTGTATATATATTATAATAACAGATATACTATGTAGTATATCTGTTATTTTACAATTATATTAGGTTAGGTTAGTTAGTGTAAAGCGCACTTGAGTTGAACCTTCACAAAACTGCGCTATAGAAATTTACTCTTATTATTATTACCTTTTTACTTTCTGTTTCGTTTTCATTTGAGATTTGTTAATATTATCTTCAATATTAAAGAGTTTATAACAGTTACTGCTTTAATGGGTGTTTATTTACATTATTTTTCAGCACTCCATAATGCATTGTATTAATAATAATACTAGTTTATAGACGGATTTATTGACAGGTGGCAATTTCTTCCAACCAACCTATTCGTAAAGGGAAAAAATTGTAAATACTAATTTTGTAGTGTTTTCTGCGTAAATAATGATGAGAGGTCGGCTTTAAGTTTTGTTCTGAATTCTTTATTATTATCGGAATTGCTGAGTAAAATTAAATCGTTTTGATAATAGGAACCTCCAGTCCATTATTAAAAAAAAAAATAATAATAATTACGTTCTAACTAAAACAAGAATTATATTTTTTTATAGTTTAAAGAATTTTAAATTTGTCAAAGCCCGCTTTAGCGAAATATATGGTCGATCGGATTTAAGATTAAAATGCTTAATGGCAAAACAAGGATGAGCTCTACCACACGTAATTTTATATTCTATTCATAGTAAACCATAACTAAACACAAATAATCAGATTATGTACCTATTTTGAAACACTAACCGCAAGAATAATAATAATATTTACAATATCATCGTCATAATTTCCATATTGACAACTGATTTTCTCATCAACACATCTTATTATTTCTTTTAATAATATTGATGTTTTTTCTTGAACAACAATTAAAGAACTTAAGGTCAACCAAAATGAATTAAAATTTCACCAAAACTAAAAAGGTTATATTGAAAATACAAAACAACATATGACGTGCACCGGTAGAGAGAGGATCAATGACACTAGTTCCTCGGAGCATCTTCCATTGAAATATCGGTAGAACAGGGACACCATTCCCATCTAACGTCTGTGCTCCAAAGATTGCAGTCAAGATAGGCGAATCTATCAAACGGACGGCCCGTTTCTGCACAGTCAAGGTTCACTTTTAAATATCGTATCATAAATTGTATATGTAACTATCTTCTATCTTCTTCTCCCATATCTATTATATAAAGAAGAATATCCCGGACGGGCGCATGTTTGTTTTGAATAAAATTCTACAGTTTTTTTTCCGAGGTTAATGAAATTTTGCACACTTGACCTTCAAAATAACAGAAAGGTCACTCTCTACACGAGATTTCTAAAAACAACCCCATCCCCATTTCCCATCCCTAAAAGTAGAATTTTGATACATCTCGATGAAAATTTGCACACTTGACGTTAAAAATAAGAGGAAATTTACTAAGTAAGGGTAGGGATAACACATAACAACCTCAAAACTTTCCTCCAAACCATTCATAACCCAGGGCAACGCCGGGTGCTTTAGCTAGTATATAATAATATATTCAGAATCGGCGTTTGCTGATCTATGTAATTTTTAATTTTTATTTTAAGTACATGTTTTTCATCGGACTTCCTTATTGGTGTACGTTAACTTTGATGGACCTTGCAAATAGCTATACAGCTACGGCACAGTAAAGACTTTTTAATTACTTAATTTTCTTTGTTCCAGTTTCAAGATGATGAACGGTCTCTCCAAGGGTTTCCTGAAATGCATCATGTACATCCTGCAGTGCATCCTGGCTCCCTTCATTTGGCTCATCAACATGGGCAAGTCCAAGAAGCTGCCGCGCATCTCCAACCCGCTGCTGCTCGTGAGTGCCACCAGGCTGGCTCACATGATCAGGAACAAGGAGGTAGGAAATACAATATCAAAATACTGTGATCTAACAACTGTCAGCAGTGGCACGAAATGGGAAATCGACAGGTACCTACCTGAAGAATGTACTTAACCTAACAATCTCCTTACATGGCATTCATTTTTGGTGTGCATTTCAGTTCTTCCGTCCAGTTTTCCTACAATTCGACACTTTTCTCTCACTGACGATAATCATTTTTCATTTCGAATTGGGTTTATTTTTTTGTTTGTTTTTTCCTCTTGTTCTCATAAATTATAATTAATAAACTGCTTTTGTTAATTTAGTTTTAAATACGTGCGTTTGTATAAACACTTTTGGTGTTTTATCCTCTTGGATTCTTTATTGATATAATAATTTGTTTACTGATAACCATAACCTTTTCTCTTACTAGTTTTGCTACTTTATTGTTTACATCTGAGTATAGTATTCTATAAAGTTTTTTGTATTTTTATTTTATTTTTGTAAATAGCTACATTAGTTTTGTTGTACTTTTGTGTTGTACTTGTATACTTTTCTACAAAATTTTGTTTATCTCTTATTCCTGTATATCCTTGTCTGTTGGTTTATGTAACGTAAATTCTACTCTTCTTCCAAAATGAGTTTTATAATTCATGGCATTTCTATGTATCGAGACATAAGGTCATAAATATGTATAAATAATACTTAATAAAAACAAAACAAAAAAATAACCAAAATAATATTATAATAAAAAATAATACAATGAAAATAGTAATAATAATGATGAAAATTTTAATTTTAATTGAAGTGTGAAAAAATTAAAATCATGCCGCTTACATCAGCTATCTCTTCCATTTGTGCCCCTGGCTGTCCATGGTATCCTGAGCATCGTTCTCCAGAACCACAGCAGTTTTGGTACACCTGATGATTAAACGATATTCCGTTTTATTCATTTTGTGGCCTAATATAAAATTTGACATTTAAACTCCATGTGAAATCTGAGCCTGAACGCCGCATAGCTAGCAAACATTAATGAATTCTAATGCACTGTTTAAAAGCGCGACCGCCGCAACACGGGCTTGTGGTTGTGGTTTCCAAACATACCTGTAATAAACTTAGCATGCTAAATAAATAAAAAAAAATACATCGAATGAACCATGAATCCAATGTATTTTCTGCCATCTTGTGTATACTTATGGTATGAAATAAATAAAAATAATATAATAGTGAGCGGGCTTAAACATAAGATTGCTATCAGCAAGTGCCGATAGCACATAAAACACAGTTTACAATTCTTTGAAATGAATAAAAGCTTAGTCGGTACAGCGGTTGTCCCGGAAAGACTCTCCTGGATTCGAGTCCCAGATGCGACTGATACCTTTTTATTTTCTGTTGATTTTCGCGGTTTCGTGTTTCATCTAGGATATGTTAATATTATCTTCTTCAATTACGAAAAAGTAGTTTATCGGGACTTTTTGCATTGTATTTTTTTCTTTTTTTTAAATTTGAATAAAGAAAATGAATTTAATAAATTGTAATAATAATAATAATAATACTTGGACGATTTATATAGGGCCGTTTTTGTGAAAAATCACCTCAAGGGCGTAATGTGGATAAATATGTTTTCATATTTTCACGGTCAAAAGTTTTTTTTTTCTTGAATCGTTTTTGGGATTAATTTAATGGGTTTTTTGTGGATTTAAATTACTTCCATAATTACCCCAGCTCGATACGATTTGGGTCTTCCCAATACTTTGGGAACAAATCCAAAGTAATGACGGCCTCCATGGTCGAGCGACTCTTGTGCGGTATTCATATAAAAAAAATGACCTGTTTCAATTAAATTCTCGGTAATTTCCGATTTGTCTGGATGGCCGAGTTTGCGCGCTCCATAATGTTCCGTGATCTCAGATTGATATATCACAATAAAGGGTAAGCTTTAATAAGTTAATTATGATTTAACAAAATTTAATTAATCAATTTGGTCTTTCAGTACCACTGTTTACAGATGGCTGATAATAAAATGGGACGAATTAGAAACATCGCTTTTCTTCGTGCTTGCCACTGGTGTCTCTAATAGTATCTAATCTCATCTTCCGATTCTCTTCAAATTTCACTTGTGTGACCTACTCACTACTTCTGCAATCATCATTCATAGTGTAACTCTAAACTAATCCCATAAAGAAACAAACAAAATGTGACAAATGTTTTTTTATTTTTTTTTATTTTGTTTCAATGAATGTTTTTTCATTTAGTTATTAAAATTTTACAAAGCTAATAAGGCAAATATGTTTTTCTTAATCCTCCTCACTAGCGGTTCCCATGCTGAAGGGAACTAGGTTTTATTTAAAAACTGTTTTAAGCTCCTACGAAGTTCTTTTCATGATGCTGGATAATTCGTCTTCTTTATTTTTTTGTGCCAGGTTTTGTTATGATTTTTGAAATCATTTGCCCTTTCTATTTTTTTTTATGGCCTGTTAAAGTGAATTATATAGCTTAGTGGAGAGATACTTATAATTCGTTTGTCCAAAAGCAGTTTTAAATTTAGGAATATTCATAACGTCATTTTGGTTCGCTCTTGTGTGGGGAAAATTAAGTTTCTTCTTAATCCACAAACATAAAATTATCAGAACTATACGAACATCATTTGTAAAGTGGCTTCCCTTCACATCGTTTACACTAGCTACTTATTAAAAATGCTTGTTTTTTATCGTATGCCATCATTATTTCCTTGATGTAACAAAGGTCGGCTTTTTCACTCATGTTTTATAATAACACTGAAGACCGTGATCATAAATGCCTGCAGGTATCTGAGTCACCAATTGTCTTGAAACATGACATGATAACATCCATATAATATAAATACGAAGCGATTTAAAAGCACATCTTTGTAACGAGTATCGGGTATGATTTCACTTCAACATTGCGTGCCGACTGTTTTCAGCAAGCCAGTTTGTCTTCCTCGTGGAATCAAATTATCCAATATTACGTGCTGCAACTAATACCATTAATAATGCATCGGAGTTCAGAGTCAATCGAGCACATTTTTATTACAGACCTTACTTTCTATCATAAGCGGTAGTAAAATTCAATTAGGCGAATTTTAATTTCACGAACAGGGGCACTAATTGGTGCGTTGTTTTCTTTATGAATTTCTTACCGAGTAATTAACACTATGTTTTTTTTCTGACTGAAAACTTCTTCTGAATTTACAATTTCTTCTTATCATGCTCTTCTGGTATCCTAGTTTATTGTTGAATCTTAGTTCTAATCCATTAAAAGTCGTCTGGCTTTTTGATTTCTTTTTTTAATCCTCAGTTCTTTCCTTCTGTTTAGTATTCCATCATTACTTCTCTGCCATACGTTCATACTGTGCAAACAACATAGGCGCAATCTCTGAAGAGGCGCCGAGATTATTTACAAATCATTATTACCTATAAACTCCCATAATATGGAAAATTATATCTTACACCACGCTGGCAACATTAGAGAGCACTGAACGATCGTCAAAAACTATATGGAAAAAAAATTGGATTGCATAGTAAGTTCGTCGAGCGTAGAGCCTGTTTTTCTATGAACATTTTCGTGTGCTTGGGGCCCTATGCTCCGCGTTGCGCAGCCAACAAGCAATCAGGGATCAAGACTTTCGCTCCCGGCGTTCAAAATAGTTCAAATGGCACAGTTAGACGTGGTCAATATTCCTGTACCTATTAAATTTTCCCGGTGACTTTGCAGTCACTGGATCGCAAGATGTTATTTTTCAGAGTAACCAAAATGTTGTTCTTTTAATCATGCATAACTTACGTGTTATAAAAAAAAATCTCATAAATGCAATCTTAAGTCTCCTTATATTGGGAACAGGTTCAAAAAGCAGCCAAAATTTAAATAGGTAACCGGAGTCGCAGAGACAGTGACAGTGACAGACCTATGTTTTAGATATCAGCCATCTCTAGCCTCTAGGTTGGCGCGCTGTCAAATACAGTTATTATTTTTTTATAGGAAGCGATCACTTTGTTCCAGGTAATTTGATTTGAAAACATTTTTTCTTTGTTTTAGCACCACTTTATTGAATACATAAACAAACCGGTTTCGGTTCAGTCTGAACCTTCTTCAGAGTTTTATAAATAAAATACTTGCATGTTTACGAAGTAAAGTTTTGCTTACAGTAAGTTATTATCTGAAAAGTTTGTTTTCTACCGTTATTGTTTTGTTGTCCCAGCGGCCTCATTATCAGAAGGTAGGTTTCCTGAAATTCTATTGTCGATTTTTAGCATTAATTGCTTTGATAAATCAAGTTATCCTAGACAATTTGTTGTAAAAAATAATATTCTAGCCTCATATTGACACTGTATGGCGTAGCAACTGTGGTTCGGTGATAGAATACTCACATACCACGCGAGCGGACAGGGCGTTCGATTCCCGCTCAATGCACTCTTTTTTTAAATTACCTTTTCTTCTTGAACGTGTAGACGTTGAAACTTTGAACGTTGAATTTAGAGCGCACATTCGGTACTTACTGAACAGGGCGAGAAATATTGTGGAACCGACCCTGTCTAAAATGACCTTGAATACGGTCCTTGTGTTGAAATTGCCTAAACCTGTTGAGACAGCATGTCTCGAATTAAGCAAAGAATATCGCTCAGGTTCGTTTTTGATCAAAAATTGAACTCCTAAGTTTGCTATGTTTTATAAAAATATTTTGATGAATTGCTCGTAGTAGGAAAACCAACAGGTTACCTAAAGCATTTTCTAGGATAGATTTTCTGGGTTATACGCATCATGAAATGCTTTAAAAAATATAGGTAAAATGTTAGAATTACAGAAATTAACCCAGTATGTATTCCAATTGTTGAATTTTAATGAAAAATCTGGACGTCTTTAACAAGAATGGCACGGATGGGACGTGGTTAGCAAATTTTAAACTTTTGGGTTGATTGTTTTCTTAAATCTGTATTTTTTTCAGGTCAAAGCCGAAGATGTAATCAAAGCCTTCATCAGCAGATGTAAAGAAGTCAATCCAATCCTCAACGCCATCGTTGAGGAGAGGTTTGAGCAGGCCATCGCAGAAGCCAGGCAGATGGACATTCTCCTCGCTTCAGAGCAACACACAGTTGAAGAGCTGGAGAAGCAATATCCTCTGCTGGGAGTTCCTCTGACTGTGAAAGAAAGTATTGCAGTTGCTGGTGAGTTGAACACTACTATAATATTTTACATATTGTGTATGAAACGTAGATTCTTGAGTCTTCTGACGTAATTTGAGAACTAAAAAGTCTTGATCTTTGATTCGTCTGATGTAACACATGGAATTATTCTAGATTCTTAAGTATTTATAAATTTCTGCTAGTAGGAAACAGTTTCGACTCTTTTCAATCTTTGGGGCAATTTTAATGAGAATTTTTTTTTTAATAATAATTAGGTCTGTAAAATTGATTTGGACTGTCGGATTTCTTCCTTTCGAAAAATTTTTCTACATGTCATATTATGACATTTAGTTTTAAGTTTTGATCGGAAACATTTTCAAATTCTGAACATCTCTGAGTATTTTTATAAAGTTTTGCCTCCATCGTCACTTGGTTATATTCTATTGACTTCGATTGTGTTGACAAAATTATATTATTTCAAATACTTATGAATCGAACACATTTTGACTTACGAAAAGAGCATGACAAAACGGTGAAAAATTTATAAAATATATATTTTGCATTTAGAGCAAAAAAATGGTATCTGAAGTACAGATAATTCAAAATAGGGCCCTGCGTGACATTTTTGGCTTGTCATGGAATACACCCGTTAGAGATATTTACTTATAGTAGTACCGTTTAAGATTATTTCTAGCCATGAGATACAAACACTATTTTAAGTATGATCAATCCCATTCTCACACAAATATAATCATGACGTTTACCAACATAATACGCAACAACACCACAAACTACACATATCAAAAATACACTAGAAAATACGTACTGAAATCATTGGAATAAATTGCTTACACCAGCTATAACAAGTTACCTGAGGAATTGAGACATGTGTGCGCTTCGGACAAATCAACTCGAAATGATGTTCTGAGATCTTATTTTTTTTAATGCTATTTGGAAAACCATTTATCATAGATACCAACTCTGTTCTGATAGCCGTCCTTAAGCTTTGCAAATTCTGATGTAGGTATATTTCTCTCTTGTAAAACGTTGTTATGTATTTCTATTGTACCTGTATGTTTCGAGCCTGTACATTTATTTATGTTATTTTCCTATTGTTTGAATGTATTTAAAAAAAATATATATTTTCATTTACATATTTACCATGAAAACTTTGTTAAACTTTATATTATGTAAAAAAAATTACAAGTCCCAAAATGAGTTGAATTGATAACTCATGGGAATGCAACATTGTTGCTGACGATAACGAAGCAGAAATAATAGTCCCAGTTTTGCAGAAAACCTATTATAATATAAATTATCTCATTAAAAATATTATTGTTAGTTTATCAACATTGTGTATATTCATTAACAAATTTACCATATTAATTAAAAAATACATTCATCGTGAATCGGCTGTTATGTTTTATTAACATATTGACCTTATTCGTCTTCCGCCGATTTATTCTGGAAAGCCTATGGAAATGGTAACACTGTTTTCAATAACTTTTTAGGTAGAATTTTGAGCACACAAAAGCAATAAAACGGTTCTTAGGTTTTGGGCGCTCAATGGAATACTTAAATAAGTCTACATTTCTCAGTTGAAAGTTAAAAGTCTTAGTTGTAATCTAGTCGTATTAACATAAATAATACAATTAAATTTATTGAGTAAGGAATTAAAGGTTTTATTTTCTTTAGCAACAGTGCAATTTTTTTGTACAAAATCTATTAACGTGAATAATATTTTCCGACAGTGAAGAATGGTGTATTGTTTCCCGCATACCAAATACTGTGTATGCATCACAAATTTCTTTCAAGAATTTGATGAAGGCTTCACCACAGGTTGACAATTCGGAAGGCGAAACAATTGTCTTGCTTAATAATAACCATATACCAGAACTTGTTTTTATAAAAATATTTACCATTAAAAATTAAACCCTGAAATTTCTACAAAGCAAACACTAAAACAATTTTACTCAAACAATCGAAAAAGGTGACCGAAGGATTGTATTTTGGCTATCACTTTTTTGCTTTGGTATATATCCAGTTCTTTGAAAGTGATTGAATGGATTTAAAAAAATAATTACGTTTATTATTGTTTCAAAAACTAGAAATAATAATAAACGTAATTCTCGAAAATCACGTAGCCTCTATTATGACTTATCGTAAATAACATTATTGAATAATATGAAATAATATTTACATTACTCAAGTAAAGTATGAAATTGATAGAGACGTTACTCCCTGATAGAGTAGAGGTTCTGAGTTCGAGTCTCAGTCGCGACCTTAACTTTTTTTCTGTGTCTTTTCCGTTTCATCTTTTAACTACGAGTAATATAATTTATACTTATTAATACGTAAATTTAATTAAACATATATCCTTTTATTAAGACCCTGGCCAATGGTTAACCCCCTACCTGTATAATATATAGCCCACTGCTTTGCCCACAAGGTAATGAAAATGTTAAACGTTTAATTTTTGAAATTATTTGATTAAGGTCAAGTACAAAGTTAATCCTTAAGAGAAATTTCATTCAATAAAAAAAACTTTAATTTGTCTATGTCCATTTGGGCGCGATTTTAGCTACGAACCGTTAAAAACGCACGTTTTCGGTCACACGCCTTTCATTAATTCAAACCGATTTTTTTAAATTAAATTATCTAATAATTTATAGCCAGCTTTGCATAATCACAGCGCAATTTCGCATTATGTAATGCAACCTTGACAGCCTCGTACGACCTCACGTCGTCATGATACGTGAAGTTCTTTAGAATTCTTCATATGACTTTCATAGAATTCTGAAGAAGAAGTATCTGCAAGATTTTTATTCCAACTTTGTTAAATAAATGTTGTTTTTTCACATTTTATAAATGCATTTGAAGTTTATTTAGTATATTGTATTTTTTATGGTTTTAGTACACTGTTATTTACCTTGTAACATCAGACATTCAAACAACAACAAAACACTACTTTGACAAAAACAATAATGTCCATACCAAAAGTAATAACTCATAAAGTTTATTAGTCATTATATCAATTATATTATTATTCCTGTAATCTTTTGTAATATTCGGATGTAGTCAGTGCAAATTAATGTCATAAATTATACATTCAGTAAGTACTCTCAAAGGTCAGAGTAGCAATGATATTTTTTATCAATAAATAATTTGAACATACCTAATGACATTTAGACTACCTCAACATCATACTCCTCTACGCAATACTCACAAAAACAAAACTTACGAACAAATAATAAAAATAACTCACACAATATAATCATACCGCATTTACAGACACATGCCTATTCGTACAGCAAACGATAATCGACACAAAATGACTCATGAAAAATGGACATGGGAAAGAGGTACAAGATAGATAGATGGATGTACATAGATATATTGATAGATAGATGGATATACATAGATATATTGATAGATAGATACAAACCAATAATTATATATTTAAAAGCAAAATTAATCAAAAATGCTTGAATGCTTGAATGCTTGAATGCTTGAATGCTTGAATGCTTGAATGCTTGAATGCTTGAATGCTTGAATGCTTGAATGCTTGAATGCTTGAATGCTTGAATGCTTGAATGCTTGAATGCTTGAATGCTTGAATGCTTGAATGCTTGAATGCTTGAATGCTTGGAAATGTGGAGAATGCTTGAATGCTTAGAATGCTTGAATGCTTGAATGCTTAGATAGCAGATAGCAGATGCTTGAATGCTTGAATGCTTGAATGCTTGAATACTTGAATAGCAGATACTTGAATGCTTGAATGTGAATGCTTAGATAACTTAGATGCTTGAATGTGAATGCTTAATGCAATGCTTGAATGCTTGAATGCTTGAATGCTTGAATGCTTGAATGCTTGAATGCTTGAATGCTTGAATGCTTGAATGCTTGAATGCTTGCCCGTAAAGTGAAGCAACCTAGGGGCAGCCACGTAATAAGTAAACTAAATATGTGGAAGATGGTTGGAACGGGATGGAAAGGCCTGAAGATAGGTGAATATTGGCTAGGGACCGGAGGCTTTTGAGAATATTGGTGGACGAGACCCAATCCCACATCGGGCGCCGTGGTAACAACGGTTAAAATTATTAACACTGCACAAGAATTATTGAAAAATAGCTTCATTTATTTTTTGTCTTTCAGGAATGAGTAATGCCGCTGGAAAAGTGACTGTGAAGACAGTTTCTGCATCCCACGATGCAGAGTGCATAGCCCAAGTCAGGGCAGCTGGAGCCATTCCTCTCCTAGTCAGTAACACTCCAGAGCTCTGCCTGTGTTGGGAGACCTACAACAACATCACAGGAACCACCAGAAATCCATACGATACGAGGAGAACGCCAGGAGGATCATCTGGAGGAGAGGTAACAAGCAACGATACAAATACACCATTCGTAAATAATCTCTTCAGATTTCTTTTATTTTTAATGTTATAGCATTGCTATCAAATTCCTCGTAAACTGATATTTAATAGTTTGGTTTTTAATTCTACGTCATATCAGGAAGAAAGTCAAATCAAATAAGAAATTTGACCGAATTTTTCTTTAAATTTGAGATATCTCTAATCTTCGCGCTAAACTGTGAATTGACCGCTATCCAAATGATTGCTGGTTATGACGTAGAGAGGCGTTTATCGACTCAATAACTATCTCTTTCTGAAAAATATTGGTTACCAAGGTGTTCATGGTTCCACGTGACGAGAAGGAACCAAAATGTCTTCTACTCTCGTTTGGTGAACAGGCTAGAATATCTGTTCGGTGCTGGGTTTGAAAGCAGTTAACTCTGGCATCGAATTCTAGAACTGAAGCGTCACAAAGTGATCCTTCCTTCAAAATTTTAAACACCTCTTCTAGTGTTCTCCTGTCAGATGTTGGATACCATTAGGGTAATTTCCATCCTGCGGACAACAGCCTGGAACAATTGCACTTATTTCACCCACATAACATTAAATCCCATAAAGTTCAACGTTTTCCTCTACCATAACGCCCATCAATCTTTCCCTGGATTATCTCTCAGGTAACTTTGTATTTGTCACCCTTCACCTCACGATGTGACCAAGGTAGTAAAGCTGTTTTTTATTCATGTCTAGATCAATTTTACAATATTTGGCCTCCGGTAAAAAACCCCCATACAAGATATTTATATATGATGATAGGAGGATATTTTGAGGATGAACCTATGTATTCACATCTCAAATGCTTGTTACTTCTGGATTTAGTGTCCAGGATTTCGGGCGTCGCGAAATCAAATAGAAATTTACTCTTAGCTTTAAACGTTTCTTTTATTAATTGTGTTCCAGTTTAATTTTGTAGAATAAAAATAAAACAATAACTTTGTTTATAACCACGAGAATTTTATTTAATTTTATTAAGACCTCCACCATACCTTTTGGTAGTAATAAAATTAAATAAAATTCTCGTGGTTATAAACAAACTTATTGTTTTATTTTTATTAAATGTGTATAACCACAAAGTGACTGCTTTCTATGAAAATAATTTGTAGAACTCCATTTTAATACAATTCGTTGTGGAATTCCATTATAATGATTTATTAAAACATTTTTAAACTTTTTTCCATATGGAAAATGTTATAAATTTTTAAAATTTATGTATGTACATTGTACAATGTACATTTTTTTAATAATAACTATATATTATTTTATAATCTAAATCCGGTTTTTTTTTAAGGGTTCTGGTAAGTAATTATTATTACGCGTGACTTCTGTTTAGCTTTTCGAAGGCATTATTAAACTGTGGTGAAACCACTTACAGACGACCTATTTTTTTTCTTCATATAGGTAGGTACCACTAATAAAAATCTTTTAACAGATTACTTTTATTTAATAGCTGTCACGTATAATCATAATTATCTTTTATAAATATACCTTTTTTAAATTGTAAACGTATTAATATGTAGTTATTATATTTTTTAAACTTTTAATTAATACCGGGTCTACAAATTAAAATTAAATACAAATAAAAAAATGGTTTCTGTTTTTTTGTAGGCAGCTTTGATTTCTTCTGGAGCATCGGTGATAGGTGTCGGCTCGGACATCGCTGGCTCGCTTAGACTCCCAGCCCATTACACTGGAGTGTATGGACACAAGCCGACTCCTTGGGCTGTTTCAACAGTGGGGCATATGCCCACCTCTAATTCGCCAGACTGGAACAAGTTCTTCACCCTCGGTCCCATGACCAGGTACGCTGAAGATCTTCCCCTTCTGCTGAAGGTGCTGAAAGACCCGCGCGGTCCTGAGCTGCAGCTAGACAAAAAGGTAAAATACATGTCACTTCAACCTAAAATCTAAATCTTTATCAAGAGTAATGATAAATATTTTTCAATTTATTTTTTTATAACTTATTGAAGTTTGTAAACCTCAAGGTAATATTTAATCATTGAAGAAGATAATGAGTCTAGTTTTTGGACTGTTAGTTCGTGGTGGAATTCCATTGTATTAAAATTGAAATTAAGACACTTTTGTACTTTCTTCCACTTATTTATTTTCACCAGGACCGGTTTCATCCCATGGGATGAAACCGGTCCTGGTGAAAATAAATAGATGCGACTGAAATATTTTTAATTTCTGTCGTTTTTTCGGTTTCGTGGTTCATTTGGGATGTGTTAATATTATCTTCTTCAATGAATAAATATTTTTGTTCATGTTGCTATACAGCATTTTTTCTGTCTGTTATTATTTGTTAAATCAATAATGAGGTTCTAACTTAAATACCAGCGTTTTTTTCCTACGGTTAGTTTTCATAGTTAAAATAATTTTGAGGTTAGAATGTCAAATGTCAAAGCATGGGTGAATATTCTATAATAGGTTTTTTTGTAACATTGAACAACAATTATAGATCTTAAAGTCACCCAAATTAAATTTAAATTTTACCAAAACTAAAAAAATACAAAACAAAATCGGCAAATAAAAATTTCAATACAAATCCAAAACTAGAATACGCGCGGCCGAGACCCGTGACGTCAGATGTTCCGAATGCAATTGTACCAACATAACAGTGTGTTTTGATGAGATGATTTTTTATTTACTTTTAATTAACGATTTATAAATTCCAATTATAATTATATATGATATAATAAAACTTGAATATTCTGAAACGACGTTTGTTGATCAATATGATTTTCTTTAAGCCGTTATATTTTTCACTGGAGTTTCCTACTGTAGAAACTTTGATTTCCTGTACAATAGTTTCCTGGTGTAACTTTTAGTTTACTCTTCTGCTACCAAAGTAAATTTTCTGGTGCTTTGATTGATTCGTGTTAATTCGTCTATGTACGAGTACCTAAATATCACACAAAAGTTCCACTGCCTATGGCCAGTTCCTTTGGAAGAACCTTCAATTATTTAGGAATTCTGTGAGGTAGGAGGTATTAGATGAAAGGAATGAGATAGGAAAGCCTCTCACCAATCTCACTTAGTATCCTATTTTTTGTACCTGAAAATCAAAATACCTACCGACCAATTAATTTTATACATTACTAGCTGATGTGTAACCGGCCATGCTTGGGACTTCTTATTTTTAAGTTGTGAATCCTTGCTTGTCGTTAGGGTGCCAAAATTGATTTTACAGTGAAAGTAATGTCTTTTGACGACTATTACTATCTCTAAACAAAGGAACATTCATTTTAAATTTTTATTTCATTCCAAATATTTATTGTATTAATATATATCTAAATAATAAAGTTTTTTAGTAGTACTTGCATTTTACATTTTGAAAATATTCTACCCAAACAAACCTTCTTTTTTGAATATGTAATCTGTGGCTAACCAGAGTGGTATATCTCTGAACTAACCTCAATACAACATGGCGAGTTCAATGTTTTCATACTAATTTTAAAGCGTTATAGCAACAGTTTAACATATTGGATTTTATTCAAACTACTTTCTAAACCTTCTCGGTACTAACAAGAAGAAACTGTGCTATTATCAGCGAAATCGGTGGAGTAATTTTTGAGAAAATCGGAAACAGACAGACAAGCATTCATTTTTATATATAGAGAAGAGATAGAGTTTGTTCATGTTAACCTGGGTTTGAAATACTACTCCAGCCTACGACTAGGTGTGCCACGGAGACCATCATTTTTTTATTGGTACTTTATTTATAATCTTGATTATTCAAAAGGTGTGAAAACATTACATTAATTATAACCGGTTTTACCTTTTATTTAAAGAAACCTTTAAGCATCAACACTCTTCACATTACGCATTGTCTATTTCTAATGGCATGTCATGGCATGAATACAGTAATTATAAATCTTCAATTCATTGAAATAAATCATTAAAGCTTATAAGCCTCATTGTATATTGTATTGATTGAAGATAATATTAACAAACATCGTGGTTCATAATCTTCAACTAGTTATTTCAATAAATTGAATGTTCATTCTAGACTTTTAGAAAATTCAACAGAAGTCCCACATAAATAAAAATCTGATAGATGTGTTTATCCGAGACACTATCTATATTGCAAATAGACCTTCGCAATCATACAAAAAGGTAGCGGCCAAAAACATGAGGATAATATTGGTAATGCTTAAATTGGAATATGGTATCGATAAAAATTACGGAAAAGAATTAGGTCTCGTCAGCTCTTTGCTAGAGTCTTGTCCCGGTAAGACAGAGGTCCTGGGTTCGATTCCCAGATGCGACCGTTACCTTTATATTGTCTGTCTTATTCTGTTTCTGATCTGTTTATATTATCTTGAATGATTAAATAATGAATCTATCGATGGTTATTAAACTATTTAATAATAAGGCTGTCAGCCAGGCATAACAATATGATTTGCAGGTGCAAATAATATATTTTAATGAAATCAATCGCGAAGTAATTTAATTTGTTAAATGGAATGATAAAAAATATTTTTTTCATCGTTTTTCTTCATTCATTTTATCGACTTTTTTGTAAAACAATGGTTGCATCGGATTATCATGGTTCGGTGTCATTGTCCTCTCCTCTCGTGGGTCAATCGATTTATTGACAACATAAAAAAATATATTTTCAACGTCTTTTTTATATCTACGACAAACACTTTATTGCATACAGGGACGGATTAAGACATAAAGGCCTATAGCAATTAAAATATTTAGATACCCAGTATACATTTGAACTGGAACTCGATACGACATATTAATAGACATAATAAAGGAAACATTCAACCAACACAAGTTTGTGTAAACCTTTTGTTTAAATCTTGAACATTGCGATGGTAATAAGTGAAATAATAACCTTGACCATGTGAAAATCGCCTAACTAATCCGCCGGTATTATTGTGGGAAAAGCAATTAATGTCGGGGAAGGATTCTCACTAGTCCACGTAACAAGCTTTCTTTATTTCTTTTATTGACGTTATTATTACATGCTATGCTTTAATAATGATACTCGCAGTTATATACAAATGTCTCTATCTCTTACGTTCTTAGTTCTGTTTTTTGTCAGACGAATGTATCTCAAAAACTCTTGAGGATCATTAACACTTTCCTAAAAACTTTTTACCTTGTGAATGTCTAGTACGTCCTTCAATCGTCCTAAACTACGATTCTGTCTCCGTGTATTTATTGACTCAAAGTATAAACAATATTTAACTGAATTAAGCAAATCATTCTGTTACATCGATTTTTTTTCTATTTATTTGTATTACTTTTTTTATTTATTTAGGTTGCACATATGTATGGAAACTTTTACAGTCTTACACTTATCATCAGAAAATTTCTGTATCACCCCCTTCCTTTGATGCCCTCAGCGAGTGTTTATTTTGCCAAATGCCTAGTCCAGCCCTGATGAGTACAAGAGTTGGATTATGGACTCTAGAACTGAATAGATTGATAAACAAATATAAATAGTAGGTAATAGAGATCTAGCTTGACCAACGCGTTGTTCGTGCGCACAATACACACAATACAGCATCCGGTCACCAATGATTAAATCAATGTTAAGTCATTGAATTATGAATCCTTGCGTGCCTCTCTCTCCGTTTGTCATTACTGTGCAAATATGCATCTAACTAAAATATTACGTTTCTCTTGATTTCGATTCTAAGAGGAGGATACCTCTGGCTATGGAAAAAACATTGTACCTTTCAAGAAAGTAAATATTTTATTTGACTTTCATTCTTGATGTTCTTAGCAATCTTAGACATATTTCAAAGGGCATCAGAAAGATTCAGAAGTATTGTTTTTTTTTTACCAAAATAATTTAGTATAAGTAAAAGCCTAGGGAAAAAAATGATAAAAGTTCTGTAGTATGATGAAATTTTCTATTGCAAATAATAGCCTGATGATAGATGTATGCGAATATATCAATATGCACGAACAAAAATAAAATTAAATAATTTAATTTTTAGTCAGCGCCATTGAACTATACCTTTAGGTCAACACCCAAAAATACGCACTTTGTAGGTTGCTAACTCAAGAAATACTGCGAATTATTTATCTGTTAATTCGGTACGGGTAATTAGTAAAATGTATAAGGTTTCATATGACAATAATCCTCAAACTGTAAACTTACTGTAATTTTAGGTAAAATGTTCAAAATTTCTTTCGCTGGTTTTCAAACTGCACCTATTTTCAGACATATTAGACACATGGATTTTAAAGTTTGATTTATTTTTGTATTTTGAAACCTTATAATGTTTTTAATGTTTTGTAACTACCCGTATGCAAATTAGATTAAAATCATCTGTAATGTTGCTTGAGTTAGCAACCTGCAAAAGTGATGCTTATGTCCATTTTTGAGTGCTTGCCCCTAATAAGGAGCAATTCCTCTAATAAAATTAAGGACACTGTCTGGATCATACGCATCGTCAAGTTTTCTTTATCGTGCCGCACATTTTCTATATTTTTTCTTTGATTTATGTGGCTCCTGCCCACTTGGATATTGTTCAAATCGAACTTCGTTTGTCAGTCTGAAGATGAACGTGATTGTTCGAAACCGGTCCTGACTGATAAACAAGTGGAATAAAGTTTTAAATTGGTTTCATTGTACGCACTCATTACCCATTACTCTAATGCAAACAGTTCTTAGCAACAATCAGACATTGAAGATAAGGTTGGGTTAGCTTCTTAGAAGCTGAATATACTATACAGCGTGCATATTCCGCAGATAGTCTAAAGCCGTGTCTCTGCGAATGTTTTTTGAAAACATTTGTACAAAAAAAAAAAAAAGAAGCAGAGTGGCGTTACCGTACACAATGTTTTTGCCTTCCGACACCGATGGAAAACATTCCTCTCGCGGGTGAAGAGGGGGAGGGGAGAAGGGTTTGTTTATTTTTTTGCGTCCCGTCCGATGATACTTCAGTCAGTCATCATAAATCGGTCAATTTTTTTAGGTTACTGTTCTGAGAGAAACTATAATATATATACATAATAATAATAATAATAATAATAATATTTGTTATTACATATATTTTTTTTTTAAAGAAAGTCAAATATTCCCAATTTACGAATAACCTGACAATATTTGAAAATCTCCCACTACCATCACAGTAAACAGAAGATGTTGCTTGTGTCATGATGGTGGACTTAGCCAACCGAGGAATCGAACTCACGACACCTGGGTGGAACCCAGATGATGTCAACTCCGCCCCCGACCGGTCAATTATTAAAAGTTTTGCTTACGTATCAGTAATAATAATAGTTCATTTAACTGTTATGTATTCTCTTACTTTGTCTGCTATTTATAATAGCACTACAGCCCTCTAAAATGTGTTATTTTAAAGGACACGTTGTGATAAACACATTCATTGACTATATTAAACATTGGTTTACACAAAATATTTCTTATTAATTTTACATTCATTGACATTTATATTGTTATTTTATTCAAACAATAAACAAAACAATGATATTTTATTCCAACCATATGTAGTACATTCAAAAGATTATTCTTGAACTAATCTTATCATCTACACTTTTTTTTCAACCACAACAAAAGATTTTAGCAGGAGACGGAATGTGTATGAAAACAAATGTTTTTTGTGTATGGTTTTTTTGTGTAATGTTTCGAAAAAACGTTCTCACGAGTAGAACAACTACTGTTGACCCTATATAAATTTCAAATGAACCTATTAGTCACTGCCTTCATTCTTCAGATATTCTTCCCATGGACAAATTGCAGTCGTTGGAACACAAAGGCAGATAGGAATGCAGTGTTTTTCTTTCTGTGTTTAAATGGAAGTTTCTCCGAAAAACAAACATCATTGATTAATGCAGCACTTGACAATGGTCGTAGGAGGATATCAAATATTGTTCGCGTGTATCCTTCCTCCCAAAACATGGGTCTGTTCAAGACCCAGGTTTACTCCATATTCTATTTTTTTTAAACCTCCATATAGCATATGTGTTAATAGCTCAACCATATCCACGTGACAACACAAAAAATGAGTGTTACGTAATAACATAATCCAAGTCTTTGTTAAATTTGAACCAAGGTTAAAATGTCCTAATGGAGTCAATGGTTTTACGGACATAAAATCATTCTTGATTTACCGTTATTTACACTATTTACCTACTACTTCTGACGCTACTCACTGAGACATTCATTAAATTATGAATATGTGTGTATCATTGCATTGAACAAATTATTCTGTTTTTTTATCCGTTTCATCCACTGTGCGTTGCTTGAAATGGCTTTAGGTGGCAATAACGGTCATCACCAAAAAATACACCCTTTGCAGGTTGCCAACTCAAGAAATAATACGAATGATTTTTCTGAAAATTCTATAAGGGTAATTAGTAAAATGTATAAGGTTTCAAAAGACGATAAACTTCAAACTGTAATCTATTAAATTGTGTATAAAATACGTTCTGAAATTTTAGGTAAAACGTTTATTTCCCCATTTTCATACATTTTAGGATGTATTTCAAAGAATTTAATAATTTGAGTCTGAGGATTTTTGTCTTTTGAAACCTTATGCATTTTTCTAAATATTCGTACAAAATATACAGAAAAATTATTTATGGTAATCATTGAGTTAGCAACCTACAGAGTGATGTTTAGGGCCGTTTTTGATTGCTCGGCTTGAATAATTTAGTAATTGAAGATAATAATAACAAATCTCAAATCATCACTGTTTTATATCTGTTTCATATTTCATTTAAGATTTGTTAATATTATCTTCAATGAATAAAAACATATATTACAATGAGGTTTATAAGCTTCAATAAGTTATTAAAACCGAAATTCAATAATAATTTATTATCTAAGTAGTAGATTTTTCACCTTCTCTTTCCCATGTTTCCATATTTTCCTCGTGATTCCACAATCGGGGTTGTCATGCGGTATTAACACAAATAAAAAAAGACGCCTTGCAAAATAATTGTATAACTACGCAATTCACTCGCGTCCTGTATCTTATTATTAACACCTGTATTATCTTTCGCAGGTCAACATAAAGGAGATGAAGTTCTACTACATGGAGGGAGATGACGTCTTCCTCGCCAAAAGGATCAACAAAGACGTGAAGAACGCTCTGGACAAAGTCGTCAAACACTTCTACGATAAACACAATATCGTTGTCGAGAAGGTAACTTCAAAACTGCTGGGGTTAATTTGATCGCTTTGATTTGTCTTTGTAAATTAAACTAGTATCAAATACCACCACAGGGGGGCCAGGAACCTATGACACTAACTCTGTGTACTGGCCTGAACTAGTTCTGGACTCCTGGTCGCACAGCTATGTTCATTACAGGTATTCTAACATCTACGTTGCTAGATTAGAAAATATACAGTTTTAATATACAATATTTATCACATTTTATTCACTATTCGAGTCTAGTTCGACTAGTCGGAAAATTAAATTCAAGAACGAACATCATTCCAAGGCTATCTCTCCTATTAATGAACAGGTTATGTAGGAATGTTAACTTTGGCAAACTACGTATCTTTGCCATTTTTATTTCGATTCGTAGTATTTGTGTCTGTAACGCAAATTGGATGTACTCGTAAATGTTCAAGTTCCCCGGCAATTAAAAAAAATCCTTCTTCGATTCTGCGTTATGTGTTCCATCCAGGATGCTTTAAACATTTCCCAAAGGCCTCCAATCTTTTAAATTCTATATAATATTTATTCATCTTGACATGGTTGTACAGTTCATTTATTTAGGTTCTGAAAAATAATTCACATTCTTCTCCTTTTTGTTTTGTTGTGTTCTGTACCATCCTGTTGATTTTTTGTCAATCCAATTGGAACTCTTTTTTTTAAGTTTTCCGAGCTTGCTTTGTTTAATCATCTGTTTCTAACCATGGCTGAAAGCCATAATCCTAAGGTACATCAAATCAACATCACAACTCCCAACGCAGTAGCGACCACGTAATAAAACGAAAAAAAAATCGTATTGACTCTTCGCAGAAATGGAAATGGGCAATCTTCTGACTCAAGATCAAATGCGTAGGTCACATTGCTGTGAAGTATTTTTGCTATACGTCATTGGTATGCATACATTTTCTAATACGTCATTGGTCTTCAAACAACTCCGAAATATTCACACCTTTCAACTTCTTTACTTCTTTAACCATTTTCATGATTAGATTTCTCAGTTTGTAAATACTTTTGTGGGTAACATTTTTTTTACTTCTTTTTTCGCGCATCGCTTTTTCCAGTCGTCCAGATTTCTTTTGCGAAGTCCAATATTTTCTGGCACTTTCACAGATGGTAATAAAATTTTATTATTCTAGGCGAAACTGAAAAACATGAAGTACGCCTTCGAGGCCTCTTTACTGTGCATCATCAAACTGGATGGAGTGGAGACTATCTACTCCAAGCCAGGCAACCCTCACGAGTGGGTGTCGGTCTGGCCAGAGGTTCTCAAGAAGATCGTGGGCTGCTCCAAGTCAACCCTCACCAGCGTGCTGTATGGACCGCTGAAGAGGATAGGAGACAAGGCGGGAGACAAACGATTCAAGAAAGCGGAAAAGGTCAACACGGAGCTCAAAGAAGAGTTCTTGGTGAGGCTAAACACTATTTTACTTTTATGAGGATTGAAAAAGACACATTAACCGTTTTAGTGCTATGCATGTTTTGCAAGTATGTATATAAATTTCTACAGATATTCTGTGTTTTTAAATAAAACATTATGGTATTCAATAAAAATGTAATAATTTGGACAAACATCAATCAATTTTAATGTTTTTTTGAAATTATACAAGTAAAGAAAGAAATTTTACCAACATTATAGTTCTAATTAAAAAAAACTACACATTTACAATTACAAAAAATATTAAAAAATACAAAAATATAAGATTATTTCACTTCACCATTGTGTTTTTCAAAATGGATCCGAAGATTCACTTTCTATTCGTAATATTTTATTCCCATGTACAATAATGCCACTCCCGTCGTCACTGTGTTCATTTATGGGAACAAAGGTCTCATCGTCCGTAGTACCGCTGTCATTTGATACATTACGATCATCCACAATAGAACACACTTCATACATGGTGAAAAATATCGATTCACTTTAGGGTGTATATATTTTAACGGGATAAACAATAAACACAGTTATCAAGACACGCGCCAACCGCAATATACCAAGCTTAAATTGAACACGTGCTCTCCCGAGGACGATAAAAAGCACACTGAAAATTACAGCGCTATAGCGCTGTGTCGCAATTTAAGTAACTAAAGCTTACAGCGCGATGGCGCTGGGCCGCACTCTAACGGTTAATGTTATAGGAGTCTTTGTGACTTTGAAAAAACGCGTGAATAAGTTTCTTTGATCATTTTTTTTTTGGAAATTTAATGTAAATCAAATATAATAATGTTAATATTAAGTTCTGGAAGCATTTTAATTTTTTTATTATTGTGACAGTTGTTTTGGCGTTCAGGGCCATTCTCAAATTGTCAAAAATCTAAAATACTTAACTTAATAATAACATTAAAAAAATTGATTTATATTAAATTTCTCAAAAAATTAAATAGATTTCTACGAATTAAACACAAAAACAATTAACATATATATGTTTTACAGTAACTCCACACAGGAGACCCTGAGGGAAATAATTTACCTCAAGGCCTATATCATCTTTGGGGATGCTGTGCGGAGGGTCTTTTAGAGGATAGGAAGGAGTGACCTTGGGTCTTGAAGATGCCCATGTTTTAGGATGGAGGAAACACAGAGGCCGGCAGATCATTAAACAGCCGAGCTGTTGAGCACAAGAACGAATCGTAGAAGCGACCCGTTCTCATATGACAAATGTCAACCGAGTGCAAATGTTGGGCGCGCGTTTGGCGTGTTTCCCGACTATGCACTGGTGCCGAAGGGATCAATGACGCTAGTTCCTCGGAGCATCTTCCATTATAATACCGGTAGATTAAGGACAGCATTCCCACCTGATGTCTGTGCTCCGAAGATTGCAGTTTTCTAATATACCAGTTTTCATTAATTTTATAACACCTATTACTTTTAATTAATTTTATAGCCCTGTGATGTCCTAGCGGATCTCAAAAATAACACAAAATATTGCCTAGTGGGATCAAAAATATTTTGGAATCTCTAATTTCGCGATCGGTGTCTCTACCCACCTTTTTCCGCTGGTCTTGGATTAAAATACCGATTCGTTTTTATAAGTGTTTGGACACCTGTATTTTTATCTGCCTTACCAGTGAGTGTGTGATTGGGAGGCTGCCCGATGATGGCTAGAAGATAAATATAATATTATTGCTACTTTCAAATAGCCTTGAGGCACGAGCGATGTCAAGAACTTCAATTTGGACAAGTTAGGCAATTGACCCAGTTTTAGATAATGACATAAAAAGACGTATATGTATTATAATACAGCTTTTAATCGAATTCTGTATAGTTATATTACTACTAATCATATAATGACTTGTGTGGAGTTGTATATATATACAGGGAGACATTTTTAATAGCGTCCCACCTGAAAACCACTTTTTTATATATATTTTTTTTAAATAGCCTAAAATTAACCCTCGATCGACTTATAGCCGAGTGGTCCTAAGCCTCGGATTTCAATCCTCTGTCTAAGTCCTTCATCGTTGCCGTTAAGTTGATTTAACAAAAACGACGCTATGCAAATTATTCTATTCATCATTATTATTGTACTGAAAATATTGTCAGGTTATTCGTACGCCAGGAATGTTTGTTTTTATTATTTTTTAGGTTTACAAATAATAATAAAATAATGAAGAAAATAATTTGACTCGGGGCCTGTGTGTGGAGGGTATTTTTTAGGGAATTGAACTGATCGTCAATATGATGATCATCAAATGTCGAGAGTTGGAAACCGCCCAACCTAAATATGGAAACGTGAAAAATTGGCGTTGTATGAATATATTCAAGATTTCTATGCACATGCGTAGTGCGTACCAATTATCTTTTTTTTTTGTTACTTATACTTATTTTTCTTGCAGCAACTCCTGGGTGACAATGCCGTCTGCTTCCACCCCACGTTCCACGAGCCCGCGCAGTTCCACTACAACTACCTCCGGAACCTACTCAACTACATTTTCCTCTTCATGTTCAACAGCCTGGGCCTCCCCGTCACCAACTGCCCCTTGGGCCTAACGCCCCAGGGCCTGCCCGTGGGCATTCAAGTCGTGGCCAATCCCAAGTGCGACCACCTGACGCTGGCCGTGGCCAAAGAACTGGAGGAAGCCTTCGGGGGCTGGGTGGAACCGTGATAAAGCGTGTTAAACGTGGCAAATGGTTCTGAACGTGGTAAAGCGTGTTAAAAGTGATAACGCGTTCTAAGCGTGATAAACCTAATATTATAACACGTTCAAAGCGTGATAAACATGATATTTTAACGCGTTATAAGCGTGATAAACGTGATAAAACGTGTTAACGGTGATGACGTGTTCGTAGCGTGATAAACAAGATATTATAACGCGTTCTAAGCGTGAAAAAGCGTTCTAAACGTGATAACGCGTTCTAAGCGTTATAAAGCGTTTTAAACGTGACAACGCGTTCTAAACGTGATAAATCGTGTTAAACGTTTTAATGCGTGGTAAACGTGATAAAGCGTGCAATGCGTGATAACGCATGATAGCGCGTGCTAATCGTGATATACCGTCGAATGATTAATAAAGCGACGATTTTGTTCCAAACGCTTCTAAATCGTGACACAAATTATCATAAAAGAAAAACATATCTTGACCGAAATCCGGAACAAGCATTTACTTATTTAGTTACTCAATCCAATCCGATGATATAAAAAAATGATTATATAGATATATATTTTATCATTGAAGGTATTAACAAAACTCAAATGAAACATGAAACAGAAATAGACACAGAAATTAAAAATGTAACCTTCGCATCTGGGAATCAAACCCTGGAGCTCTGTCTTACCGAGACAACGCTCTAACCTCTGAGCTAATAATACCTAATTAATCATTGTAGAAAATAATATTAACATAACCTAAATGAAATATGAAAACGGAAAAAATAACAGAAAATAAAAAGATTTCAGTCGCATCTGGGACTCGAACTCAGGTCCTCTGCCTATCCGGGGCAACCGCTTAACCAACTTAGATAATGATGAATAATAATTAAAAATTGAAGACCTAATTATTCTCCGTCATTTTTTTATGATATCATACTCTAATCTGAATACCAATATTATTTGAACTTCAATAAGTTCCAATAAAATGTGTATATTTATTTAATAATAAGCAATATGTCAATTTTTTTAAAGACATCAGACATTTCCATCATTATTACAGTAGAGAATTTCACGGTATATCAGAATGTGGACCACCTTTTTCCTTATAATGTGTTCACAAGAACAATAACTGGTATTTATTCACGCACGTATATCTATATATTTGTATTAAAGTGTTATATTGAAATTTGAAATTCGATACATGACACAATTTGAAAATGGCTTCGAATTCGAATGGTGACACGGCTGTCACAAGTGGAATTTTTTAATCGAATTGTAAAATTAAATATTACAATTTTAAATAGGTATTGACCAATCTATTCGTATTTAGAGAATAAATAATGTAAATAATATACACTTGCGAACTCAAAGTGGTGTATTAAACACACAGGTTCATTGATAAATTTTACAATAATATCTTTATCATGTTTTATTCTGTACGTAACTAAATGAATAGAAGTGGAATTAAATACATTTACATGAAATAGATCAACCGCTTCTTTCTAGTCTAGGCAGCACGGGGAACGGAACACAGGGTAGAATTAAAAAATAGTATTTAATCTTCTTTGTAGTATTAATATTTCAAATGTCTTTAGATTGTAGAGTTTCATGGAATGTACTTTACTGATATGTTTTATGTGTTAGGTTTGACTCACTTTGTTAAGATCGGGAGTCACGGTACCAGCTCAATATATTCGTACGACTCGTAATTTTTTATTTATTATTTATTAAATAATTCGTATTGAATGACGACTCATTTAAGAACCGACACATGATAAGAGCCGACTCCCGGTTCATGAGCTCATACCCCAGTTGATACGACTCCCAGCTCCCATCCTGTAGGTGTAGGTACAAAACGTCCAGATGTCAGACTATCTGTCAGGTGCCGTTCACGCACTATACAGTGCCTACACGTGTAAAAGGGATAATTATTATTATCTCTACACACGAATAGGTGAACCTTTGAAAACAAATGCTTTAAGATGCGTCATGGCGCCAAATATTAATTGCAAGTCCCACAGTCGTGGGCCTAATTTACCCTTGTAGAAGTACACATATACAATCATTTTATACAAAGAGATTAGAACAAATGGCCTTATTTAATGATGTGTCATCATAAAAATACGTGAGATTACTATCAAACATCTGAGATATGTTTATCTTTTTAGATAAATAAACAATATTTCTTAAGTGGTTTAAAGGTTTGACAAAGGGTTTTGTTGGTTTTTATTCAATTGAGCCGTGGTATGGTTTACCAGGAATCATACGCTCACGGCTCATCAAAATGAGCCGGAACAAATGAACGGCTCGTTCATGAACGACTCATCACTAGTTAGGTACCTACTTATAAAAGCAGCATTATTTTTAGTATGTAAATATATTTTCATACTGTTATATATATTATTCCTGACCATCGATGTATCTATGTAGATAACAGTTGAATTTTATGGAAATTGATAAAATAGGTGCGATTAATAATACAAAGCGTGTTATATTTTATTGATCCGATCAAACATTTATCTTTTTTTAAACATTAAAGGAATAAAAAGTTAATATATTTAGATAATCAACAAAGTATTACAATTTTATTTACATAAATATTTTGAAACACGATTTGGCATATCAAAACATCACTTTTTACTATTAAATAATATATTTAAGAACAACACAACAAACATAAAATAACAGCAGATTTCGTGTAGGTATTTTTTTATATCTCGCGAAATTTTACACCAATTTCGTCATTCATGACGAAAAATGCAAATTTTGCAATTTCCACGCGAATAAAGCGGCATTCGTAATTTTCGGATAAATAACGCGAATGTAAACTTTTTCAGTGCGATATTTTCGTCAATATGAAAGTAATATTATTCCATCTAAATATTTCTTCGTCTATGGTTTTAACCAGCTTGATAGCCATAAAATAGAACACAGCTCTAACTTCATTTCGAAAACGCTACATGTAAAACTTCAAATATAATAAAAAAATTACTTCTTTTAAAAATTAAAAGCATTTATTTAAAAAAAATTAAATAAGTATTTTAAATAATAAAAACAAAAAATAATGTGCCGCTTTTGTTGCAAAATACAAAAAATAGAACATAAAATCACTTTCTTTTTTTAACCACAGATTTTGCCGAAAAATAATACAACTTTTATAATGCTTATATTTAAAATAGCGAAAGCGTAACCGATCGCCCTATAAAACGTAAAGTTTTTATTAACCGAAAAAATAATTTTATGAAAATGATTTTTATACATGTGTATTTATAAATAAAACGTAAAATAACGTATTTTTAGAGTTTAGTGTTAATTAGTTATTTGTGTAAAATACATACTTACCTAAATTAATTAATTAGAAAGTTGTGTAAAATACCTAATTAATTAATGTAATAATATAAGTCACCTGCTCAATGTATATTGTATGTAGTATGTGAGGTTTGTAATAAATCGAGTGAAAATATAATTGGAAAGGGGATATGTATTTTATTTACTCTATTTTTATATATATGTTTGAGGAATCAACAAGTTGATAAAACGACGCCATTGCGGAGTAATGACAGTAACGTGAAGGTGACGCCATCTTATTCAAAATCGCATGGCAACATTTAGCACTTCAAATTGGACCTATTTTTACGAGAAAAAAGTCCATCCTGAAAAGGAAAAAAAAAAAAAAAAAAATTGAAAACTTTTTTTTTTTAAACAGCCATTATGATTAGACGGAGAATATTGTTGAAAACATATAGTTATTAGTAGGTATCAGATTGTACCATTTAGATTTGAAAAAATAAAAAATTGAAAGAAAAACAAATATTACCTGGTTACGAATAACCTGGCAATATTTGAAAATCTCCTACTACCATCGCAGTAAGCGGAATATGTTGAGGAATTGAACTCACCACGCCAAGGTGAGACCCAGACGCGATGCCAACTCATCCACTGATCGGTCAATTGCATGCGCATAATGCATACTTTGGCCCTTCATTCTTCAAAATATGAGCTTTTCAAATTAGAAATTTTTGTTTTTTCAATGGAAACGGGTTGTCTCTGGAACCGGTTCCTTTTGGAAATTTTGATAAAAATGAGATTTGTAGTGAAGATAGCCGTATATGATTTACTGGTGTCTTCGGCAATTTATGCATATTTTTTGGCATTGTTAGTGCATATTTATGTTGGCATTGATAGTGTTAATTTGTATGCATTTTTCGCCATTTTAATAGTGCATATAATCCGATGTCTAGTCATTAGAAATTCCTTATTACTCATTACCATCATGGCGCTGAAGTAAAGCGGGTTGCGGACAATCAAATATTTAGGCACAAGCGAATATTTCAGGAAGTAATCGGAAATGCTGCTCTGCTACCCCAACACAAATCCTTTATTCTATCTACAAGTTTATCTATAAACTTCAAATTCTAATTTGTATTCGCTAAAAACCATATATTTGATATAATTGTCATTTATTATTTTTGCTTTTCCCGGCTATATTAAATGGTAACTACCTTCATCGTAAAACTACCTTCATCGGCAGTTCACCCTAGGTCAGCAGCGTCATCAGCTATCGGGAGGTTGCAGGAACCAAAGCGCACACCTAATACTAAGTTCAGTGATTGTGCTTTCGGAGTATCAGGACCTAAAACCTGGAATGAACTGCCGCATGACTTAAGAATTATCAAAGACTCGACAGAATTCAGAACTAAACTTAAAACTCATCTTTTCAGACAATCATATCCATAAATTGAAGAAATTCACCTGTAAATTGCATAGCTAGGCTAGCCGGTCGGTGCTCACCTAAAGTCACTTATAGAAAAAGTTTAATAAAATTCATGCTTAGATTAGATGCATTGCGCAAATGCGTCTACAGCCCGCAACACTGTAAATAACTAAAAGTGTAAAAAAATAAATAAAAAATGGTAATATCCATTAGAAGCTTCTTATGCTTTTTAAGGTCATTTTATAAACATTTTCCATTCCTAAAAATTAAAAGTATATCAAATAAATGCCAACTCTTCTTGTGCCACCAATCTTCTAATAAATGTAACATCAATAGAAAAATAGAAAAGGAGGATAAAATAGCAAATGTAAAAATATCATCTCTATACTTTAATTTTCTAATAAAACTGTGTGCATGTGAAGCGACCTGCCAGGTAAGTATGTTTTTCTGTATCTGTTTGTGCATAATTAGATAAAGAATAGGAATTAAGATTTGTACAGCGCCCTTGAGGTGATTTTTCACAAAAACGACGCTATACAAGTAATCCAATTATTATTATTATGATTATTATCGACAAATTTTTAAAAATGTGTTTTCACACAATTTGAATGTTCGCGCCACGAACGCTTGGTTTTCCGATCCGCCGCTAGAACGTAGTGACGTTGTTCACAACCAAACCACAGATAAATTCTAGGGGAGAAGATGAAAATGTTTCCATCACTGGTCTATCTGTGCAGACCGTCAGTGCATGATGAGTTGGTGGGAAAAAACATTTCCTATGCTTTACTTACTTATTTGATAAATCTCCTACATTATTTATTTACATTAAAAACACCATGTCTTGCTTCATAAAACTACAAATATTTTTTCTACTATCCTTACTAATTGAGAAAAAATGCGGCGATATTATTACAATAATAATTATTATATACGTAGGTACTTGATACATGTAGGCACCCACAACAACAAAAATTTTACAGGGGACTTATAAATCTGACATTTAAAAGTAGACAAAAATAGGGGGCACTGCGATCGTTCAAAACGATTTATTTGACAACACCAAAATGGCTCATGGCAAATTTAAAGTAAGCTTAAAAAGCAAAATGGCCCAAATGCATATTATTTACTTTAACCAAACGGTTTTAAGAAATTAATGATACTTTCCGAAAAGAGATTATTCTACATCATACTCATAGACAATTTTTTGTTTCTACATTTTTTTTATTATTTAACGCTTTGCAAGGAAGATAATTACACTGAAAGGCGATTTTGCAAACTTTTTTTATCTATCAAAATACCCATTTATTAGACGTTAAATGAAAATAAAACAAAATCTAATACACAGATCAACATTTTAAATTTAAAAACGTTAATGTGATCGAAATATGTTGTTTTTGTTTCCAAAACGAACTTTCGAATTTCGAAAGCGAAATTTTTTTTAATGTCAAATAAGTTTCAAAAATAAATTGAATAGCTGGTATTGTACTGCATTTATTATTTTCTGTGACAATAAATCTTCGGTATAGAACGTTGTAATTTATTCTGTGATCTTAAGGGGAACGGCTGCGGTGCCTGATTCATACAAAACTGAATTTTGGATTGGAGGCCAAAATACACATCCAAACCGAATGATCTGTGTTTTAATTAAAGGTTTAGTAAATATCTAATACGGATGAGAAGTATTATATTTATTTTTGTTTTACCTTATGAAATATCGGCCATTAAAGGAATTGATTTTTCGCGATTTTAGAGGCATCTTTAACAATTATTTAGGGGCTTTAAAAAATTGGACGGTGATTTAAAAAAAAAGTTTTAACCCATCTGATTTGAAAATATAATGAAATATATTTTTTTTTAAATATTAAAAGAAGCATTATGGTGGACTTTAAATTAAATTAAAAACGACCAATTTATGGTGGAACACAAATTTGTCATAGACAATTTAAAATATCGACCCGAAAAAACTTTTTTTAAATATTTTTATTCGTGTAATCATACTTACATAGCAAATGATATATATATATATATATATATATATATATTTTTAAGTAGGATAAACCCGCAAAATAATTTTCTAAGCTGCCTCTAAAATTATGAAAATAGTTTTTTTTTTCATGGCACATACTTAAAAAATTAAAACAAAAATAAATAAAATACTTCTCCTCCGTACTAGATATTTACTAAATCTTTAATTAAAAAAAATAGATCATTCCGTTTGGATGGGTATTTTGGCCTCCAATCCAAAATTCAGTTTTGTATGAAGCAAAATTATGACTGTCTTTTTAGATATACGAATTTGATAATTCTCTTTGATTTTTTTTTAAAATGATTTTTTTTTATATTCCTTGAAGTCTTGCACCCTCGATGTGATTTTGCTAGTAATTTTTAGTTCTCATTGGTCTACGTAACTTTCGATTTCAATGTTATCATCGTAGGGCAAAACATTTTTTGGCATTACATCACTTGTTTACAAAATAAATGTGAGGAATATAATTTTCTCGTATGGTCACCCTCAATTTAGACGTCTATTTATTACTATTTTTCGAATATATTTCGGGTCGCTGTGAAATCGTAACTTACATGTTAGGAAATAATATCTCAAAAGAGGCAATGGCCTTATAATATCTATAAAGAGTTATTTTATTTGAGGACAAAATGGTAAGATATTATTCAATTCGCAGTTTCCGTTCTTACATTTTATTTAGGTTAAGTGCCTATTTATAGTCGTCCTTATATCTGGATATCTGTAATTGGCTTGATTTCTATTATCCCGGATATTTTACAGGCACTTTTGGGGGCCCAACTCGTCATTACCATTGTTATGGTATCTGTAATACAAAAAATTGGATCACATTTTTCCTTCGCGAGATGGTTACTATGCTCCACAGGTCTTGTGAGGTTTTTATACCCCACCAATGATGAATTAAAAACTCTAGCTGGGGTTCCGAATAATAAGAAGCAGTCTAAGAAAAATCACAAAGATTTTGATCACAATGGCAAAGTGGACACTTTCCATATACCCCGGAGTTTGGACATCCAGTTGGAAACAGCAAAAGTTTCGGCTAATGATGTCATTCACCTGAGGTACTATGCGGAGTACCAATGGCTGGTGGACTTTTCTATTTATTCTGCAATTGTCTACACCCTAACTGAAGTAAGTATTGTTATCAACTTTTACTATAGTTGCCGTAGTTTCACTGAACTAAAGGTTGTGCACTGATTGAGTCATTTAATCTGTTGTGGCAGAATCTTTGCCAGCATTGTATTCTGTTGTGACAGAATTTACAAAAAAATATTTATATATAATTATTACATGGTATTGTGGTCCGTACACACCGTATTTTGTAACAATGTGAATGCAATCAGTTGCAGCTATGTAGACTGTGAAGCCATTTCCGTATAGCATTCAGGCTATCCATTTTCTTACGGACCCAAACAGTCATTAGGTATAATATGCGACTACAACTTACACTGTCTTTTTTCATGATATGTGACTCAAGAGTAACTGTCGGAACTCTTTTATCGTAACATAGTTGAGTGAAAAAAATCTACAAATAGTCGGTACATTTATAAAATTGACATATTTTTTATTATTGTAGGTCTACATGAGCTATTTCCCATTGAAAGATGAAATGAACCTGAGCATGATGTGGTGCTGCCTGGTAGTTGGCTTTTCACTGTATCCTTTTCTACATTACTTCACAAAGTAGCAATCAGCACTCGGATTCAAAATTTATTTTTATTATTTATTAACCCTTTAGGTGCCACCGAACGATATATCGTTCCGATACATTATTGTACTTGAGTTCCTCAGAACGATATATAGCTCGACCCATAAAATTCGTCACGCGTTACCCACGGTTCTAAAATTACATCACATTATTGAAAAAATGTGTCTAAAAATAAAAGTAATCAAAATAAAATAAAATATGTATTCATGGATTATCGACACTTCTCCAGCATTTAAAAAAAATACATTTGCCACCTAAAGGGTTAAGTTTAAAGAATACATAATATTTCACTTTTTATATTAATTAACTACATGCATACATATTATTCTTAACCTATTTTAATACTTATATTATATATCATAAACATCTTAGGCGGCTTCCATAAATTATGTCACAGGTTTAGTGGGGGGAAGGGGTCAGCGGAATTGTGACAGAGACTGTGTATGTGTGTGACCATATCATATGGAGCCTTGTGACATAGGAGATGGGTGGGTGGTTAAAATTTACTTTAAAACCCTGTGACATCATTTATGGACTCCGCCTTACCGGAGCAATGAACTCATACTTGAACCGTTTGTTGAATATATTATTTTTTAACGGGTATTTTAAACTTGTGCAATCCATTAATTTGCTCTATTTATATCAGAGCATTCTCGAATGTGTAGAGTAAAAATTATTATGTTATATATGGTGACGGGATAATTCAATTCACCTATGAATCGGCACACTTTTTAAAGTGCTATAATGTCATTAAAAGTTCTAAAAAAAGCTAGCGTGAAAACCTAATCTAACCTAAGCTAATTAACCTTTTTTTTTAAATAAATGTAAAAAATGGTTTTTAGATTAAGTTAGGTTTGATTTTCAGGTTAGTTTTTTTTTTTTTTATCACTTTTAAAAAGTGTGCCAATTCAATCGTATGTTGAATTGTAATGGAACCGTTCCAAATATGGTGCTTTTTTTTTTACTATACTATGTATTTCAATGCAGGTATCAGCATTACAATATTGATGCTGAAATACTCAAGTTTTTCTTGACTTCACTAGTAAGCTAATTAGTCAGTTCATTAAGCTGACGCATATGAATTCGTTTCCTATTTACAAGTTTGTTGCAAACATATATGATAGGGCGAAACTAGGTCTTCCATACCGGTTTAAACTGATAATTATAAATTAAATACTTAATTAATAATGACGCCACAAAGTGAATACCAATCGTTTGAAGAAATTATGAAAATTATAAGTTTGTGTATGTAGAAGCATGTTTGTGAGGAATGGAGAGGCTGACAAGGTATAGATTATTGGCAATAGCCGCTAATAAAAAGTTGTCAATAGGCGCCATACAATCAGTCCACAATGAAGTTCTGGTACTAACCCCGAGGCATGGAACTAGCGGAGAAAGGATGAGGGTGAGGGATCTCGTGAGACTAAGTATAGTAGACATGAGATCCCTAAGGTGTATGTGTGGTACGACCATATATGACTAAGTTAAGATTGAGGAAATCGAAAACGAATGATGATCGGAAAGCGGATATAAATGTATTGGACAAGATTAAGAAATTAACGCTAAAATGATCACTGGTTGAAACCGGTTCTTAAATTTAAATAACTGGTTGGGCTAATTAGGCATTTCCTAATTGGAATCCCTAGGTGGAACCCAGAGATTTGTAATAATTTCAAATTGAGTCACTAATCGGAAATGTAAGATCCGATTTTAAGCGGTGATTGACCAACCATTAATCAATTTCTTTGACCTGTCAGAGACATAGGATTCGAAAGGTCTTATGCAAATTCATGACGACTGTTTTCTTTCAAATTGATATAGATTACATTTTCAAGGATTTTCTTTTTAGTGGGTTAAAACAATCAATATCTGGACTGCGAAGGGTTTTTTTTTTCAATTTTTCTTTATTCATTTTAATGTTAGAAATTACAGGTGTTTTATTTTATTATTTGACCACCAGACTAGGCACATGCCCGTGTTGTGGCGGTCAGATTTTAGTACAGTCCAGTAAAAAGAGCATGAAAGTAAAGGATGTATATGAAAGGCGAACCAATAATATCAGGGATTATAGAGAAACAAAGATTATTAATGTATAAAGAACTAGCCGGGGTACCCGGCTTTGCTCAGGACAACATTCGACAGTGTTCTGGGATGTTTCCCAATGATGTTCTCGATTCCCTATTCCTGAATACTTTTTTTATAATATATATTGATTAAAATTAAGATTATCGAACCTTTTAGAACTTTCCAGAACCTTCTAGACTCACTCCGCCACTCATTTCTGAAAGCTTCTAGAACTTTTTCCTTCCATAACTTCCTAGAACATTAGCGAACCATCCAGAACATTCTGGAGCCTTCTTGGCTCACCAACATACTCCACCACTCCTTCCAGAACTTTCTACAGCTTTATCGAACCTTCTAGAACCCTCCGGAACCTTCTAGACTCACCAACACACACCGCCACTTATTCCTGAAAGCTTCTAGAACTTTCTCCTTCCACAATTTTCTAAAGCATTTGCAAACCATCCAGAACCTTCTAGACTCACCGACATACTCCGCCACTCCTTCCAGTACTTTCTACAGCTTTATGGAACCTTCTATAACTTTCCGGAAGACTTCTTGAACTTTCTAGAGGGCGAAACTTCCCGCCCTTATATCTTCAAAAGCACGCCTTTTAGGTAAAAACGGGAACCCTCATCCTGGAGGGGGGATAGAGATCTACCAGACCATATAACTGCCTTGAGCGTATCGGAACTCGTTTGGACTTTCTTTTATAATATAAATTGATTAATTAAACTTTTTGTTACATGGTATATACGAGGATATTGATTTCAATAGACATCAAACTTTCGGATATGTAAAAAACTATTAATATTTAATTATTTTTATTTTATTTTATACCTACGCCTTTAATATTTTTCTCTCTAATAAAAAAAAACATTAAATACAACAATTAAATTCATTCTCATGTTATAGAGTCAGTGCACAATGCATTTCCGGTTTATAATAATATTGATTCCTACGCTTTACAAGTTTTATTCCAATTTATTAATATGTATCATTTTTATATTTGTAATGTTTCCTAGCCAGAATGAATATCTATTGTAAGAGGTATTGTTGAATATGGACTATTGTGTGTGTTTTCCTTACATCTATTTCATTTAGTAAGTTATTGATGAGCTTGACGATGCAATATTTCAAAGGAGAGGAATCCATCGGTGAACGATCCACGTGCATAGTCACTGGCTGCGTTTACCTTCTGATCGCCATGATGGTCCTCATTGTGGACGAGAGGACCCTGGAAGTGGGTTTGGAGAAGGCCTATAGTAGTTTTAATGAGAGTGCTTCTGTTTTTCTCAACAATCAAGGCTTGGCATCTTCGTAAGTATATCTTTCATTAGATTAAATTACAACTTACGAGTATAAATTCATGTATACGGCAGACTTTTGATAAACCATGTTCGGCTGAACTAGGTCTTGTTTTACCGGATTCAAGTTAACCGCATTTGGCTTAACCAGGTTCAGCATAACCAGGTTGGCTACACCAGGTTCAGCTTTGGCTTAAGCGGGAAGTGACTTAACCAGAAAACGAAAACGTCTTGACGGGAGCGTTTCAAAGGCCGAGTGAAAAATATTCATGTACATAAATACACCAGTTTTACAAGAGTTCATAACAGCATTTAAACAAATAATTCTTGTTACAAATATTTGTAACGGGTGTTTTTTTAAGAGCTTGAGAACTTTAAATAATAATACAAGACAGAAATATTATTGGAATTAATTTTTTATTATTATAATCTGGTAGATAATTTCATAGCATTTATTTTTAAATATGATTTCCGGAATATGTCCGCCGTGGCTACGAGTTACATAGTCCATTCGATCAGTCCAATTTTTCAATCCTTTTTCTAATAAATCTGGCCGTATGGCGTCAATGGTGGCTTGAATATTGGCTTCCAATGCTTCAAGAATTGGTTGCTGGTTTGTCGGCATAAACCAATGACTTAACATAGCCCCATGAAAAGTAATCGAGAGGCGTTAAGTCGTACGAACGAGGGGGCCAGTTAACAGGACCACTTCTGGAAATAAAGTTATCACCAAATTGATTTTGCAATAAATTGATGGTTAATCGCGCTGTATGACAAGTTGCGCCGTCTTGTTGGTACCAAATGTCGTCGATGTTTAGCTGATTAATTTTTGGAAACAAAAAATCAGTCAGCGGCAGTTCCTTCCTCATTTCGAAAGAAATAAGGATCGATGATGCTGCCAGCATGTAAACCGCACCAAACAGTAAATTTTAATGGATGTAATCTTGATTCGTTAATGGCTTGAGGATTGTCTTCGCTCCGTATATGGCAATTTTGCTTATTGACGAAGCCATTTAACCAGAAATGAGCTTCATCACTAAACAACGAAGTGCTCTATGAACTTGGCGAACAGATTTATTTTTTTCAAAGTAAATTTCCACAATTTGGAAGCGTTGTTATGACATTAAACGATTGATGATGAATTGCCAAACCTTACTGAACAGAAATGTCAACACAATTTGACATTCTCAACCACCAAACCATAGACAACAACCATTGAAACTTCTCATGCAGCTAAAAAAATACCCTATACTTTTGCTGATTCAGATTTACAATGCTGATGAACCAGATTATACTGGAAATGTCTTCATACTACAAACGAGTTTTTAGGCAAAAGAAATTCGGAATTTGCAAACATGGCTCCAAAGATTGCTTGTTGTTTGATATTTATCCCATAATTATTGTTTGCATATGTTTGTGATGATTTTCCAAAAAATGGGTTAAGATGTAGATCATTACCTCTAATACATAACCACCAACCTTTCAAATAAAATAGATTGCACCAAACAGCCAACAAAATAATATTATATACAACTACATATTTGGAATCTAAGTACAAAGGGACATTTACTATATAATACATATCTCAAAGTAACAAAATTTATTTGAATTCTAACTTTTGTTTCACCTGTTTACGTCTCATTCTTATTTTCTTTATTACCGTGTTTTGATAATGTGTAACATATTATGTAATTGATACCCATCATATTGCTGCTGAACCAAATCTCTTATTTACATCAGTGAGTTGAAATTCAAAAGGGAAATCCTATTCTCGAAAGAATCGCTCCTCATTGATGCGATTTTTACCACTCCCTGAAATTTTTTATTGAATTTCTTATACAATTTTTTTCTCTGCATACCAAATATTTTTGTAAATCTCTCATTTTTTTTTCTTGGAAATATGTATTACTTGTAATTTATGTGTTAAATTTATATCAATTTGTAATGTATAAGAAATTCAATAAAAAATTATTGTTATCCCTTGAAATCTAAATAAAATCAATACTCTGGTATCAGAGATCACTTATTTTTATACCGACTTTCATAAATTTGTCGTGTTTTCAGAGGACCGGCATCCAAATTAATTTTGAAGTTGGTTATCGCTGTGTGGTGTGGCTGCATCGGATGCCTCTTCACATTTCCAGGTCTCCGAATGGCGAGAATGCACTGGGATTCCCTGTCGTGAGTCACCGTGGTCTAATTTCATCACAAAAATATGTATTCCTAATCACCGAATTTCTGAAAACAATATCTTTGATTAAAATAAGAGCAAATAGCTGATGTAGTAGGTATTCTTCTTAAAAAATTTACTCTCATTGATAGACTGTCCTGAAATTCTTGAATTTGTTATATTACAACTATATAGTATATATATATACCATATATATTATAGAATCAGAACCAGGAATATTGACATATGTATTTCATTGTAACAATGCTACCGCCAATTTCCACATAATATGTAAATATATTCATCAGTATAAATTAAGGAACTGGATGCAATAACCGCTCATGATGGAAATTTTAGTTTGGAGTAAAATGCTTTAAATGTTTTTTTGAAATGCAAGAATTATTTGTAACTAGTGTTTAAACTTTTGCATATAGCTTCAACAGTGTAAAACCTACAGAAGTAATATTTGCACAACAGATAAAGAAGGGATTGGAAATATCAAAAAGGCAGTGGCGTACATTGCTCCGTAACCTAGGGTAGGCTGTAGCTTTTTAGGTGTTGATTATCATCATTCATCACACCATAAAGTATGAAGGATAAGGCTCAAGGCAAATTATAACTAAATATTTGTAATTTGCGAAGTAGAAACAATTTCTTACGATAGAACGATCATGAAATAAGAATTTTCTGAAATTTCTTTTAAAAAATCTGAAAAGTAAGGTAGGCACAGCTTTTCAGCCTTTATGGGCTGCATGACACTGCAAAAAGGCAGTGGCGTGCATTGCTCTATGACCCAAGGTTGACTGTATAGTTTTTGAAATGGAATAATTTAATAACACATTCATAAATATTAATTCGAGATAATAGGTAATAATTTTCAGCAGTCAAAGATTTATTAATTCATTTTCCCCCCACAGATGGCGTCACCATAAAAATCGTTTTTAATGTTAGCCGTTAACCTAGCGGTAGTGTTGGAAACTAAAAAAACTATCAATTTGTGGAACGGGTAAAACATTTAGTAGAGGGATAACATTTTATAATCGTGCAAAAATGACTAGCAGGACAGTCTTACTTTGCGGATGCGTGACTATGCGTTATAAATCTGCAAAAAAAATCTCTACTGAGGAAGTCAAATGTATTGCCATAAATCAAGTTGCAACTAAAAGTATAATTTGTCAAATAGAAACAATTTAAAACGGGAGTGACAAAAAATATTCACAAATTTATGGAAAAAGTATGTTTTTTCATAGCTTTTTTCTTTTCAAGTTTCGTTTTTCTTTCAGCTTTTCAGCCTTTATGGACTGCTTGCCACTGCAAAAAGGCGATGGGAGCAAAAACAGCTTATGCGTGTTTAAGTAGTTATTGCATCCAGCTCCTCAATTATAGCCAATGCGGTGCATACGTTGAACATATGTATTTTAACATTTTCGATTTGAATTGATATATCAGGCAACATTCCTCTCGCTTTTACTGGACAGCATCTAGGTCACATCTTGACTTGTATTACAGTGCTATTATTTAAGCACTAAATTGCTTGAATGTACTGCTATTTTTTATTACTTAGATGGTATTTCACCACTTCTGAGCAAACTCAAGTACTGTTTGAGTTACTGAAATCGTAAGGTTCACATGGCGGTAAAAACAGACAAAAAAAATTCCGATGGGTAGCTTTACTCAGCGGTGGTGAAACAGATAATATACGCTACTCGACGAGTAGCACTAATCGACGGTTTACTCAGAGGTGGTGAAATACCTATATGAATTTTGTGTAAAAGGCATTGCAGTGATTATGTAAAAAATTATTGTTAATTTTATGATTGAATATTTTCAGATATTGTAAAAGCAACAAACTTCTCCAGTTTCTCCTCAATGTCAGCTTCGCGCTGCCGTTTATTCTAGTCATATTGTGGATCAAACCTGTTACGAGGGACTACTTAACAACCCGAGTTTTCTCCGGGATGGAGGCACCACTGTGAGTGTGAAATTGCATTTTTTCCATTGTTTTCAAGTTATCACTAAAGATATCTTCACATTGATTTTCTGTTTCATATTTCATTTTGAGATTTGTTAATATTATCTCCAATGATTAAGAGGAAACCCGGTCGCTGAGAAATTTCAACAATAGGTATTTTAAAAAACTGTTTCTGTTGCACTCTGTGCTACGGTCAGCCGTTGCGCGATAGATGTGTGGGTGAGCGTAGCTAGTGTGTGTGTAGCTCGCGCGGCCCGTTTAGGCAAAACCGCCAGCCGGATTAATATTATTATTCCTCTGCGACCGGTCGCAACAGGACTTACCCCAATCTGCATGTGTGCGTGCAGGCAAGACTAAACATTCAATGTCTTGTTACGGGAGCGTTCCATTGTAAACTAAACATCCCATGAGATGTCTTCAGCGCTCATCGTTCATTCATCTTCTTACTGCTAGTATAACATTGAGGAATATACCTCTATGAGAGGTATAAATTATCAATTATCAATAGTAGTGCACAGAAGTTTGAATAAACTTACTTGTTTGTAGATGTTGTGATATCATTAGTAATGAGTAAAGTTATTTGCCTAACCATATTTTTTGTCATCCGAAATCTGCCAATGAAATCCATCTCTTCCCACAAAAAATGGTATGTTCTTTTTTTGAACTCTTTTTTTTCCTGTTTCCCAAATATTCCAACATCAATTGGTTATCAAAACCCAGATTGTCAGACGTTTTTTAATAATTTTCTCTTAAATGATGATAGTAGACTGATAGCTATACCAAAATCTGACTTTAAACTATCACTATTGCTGGTTTAAATAAAAATAACTATTTGCTTAATTTTATTTAAATGATGTTGAAACAACCCATTTGTGGAAGAAATGATAAAAGGTTACTTTTATTTCACTTTAACTAAAATGCAACTTTAACTATTTTCGATGCAACTGTCCCTTAGGAAAGCATCATGCAGGCTTTTTTTTTAGTAATTTGAGATTAGTGAAACAACAAACTTGCGAGGATATCGGATAGATAAATATCGGTTTTGTCCTAATATCGATGTTCGTGGTTGTAGACTGTTTGGATTTCTTCGCTAGCTGCATCACTTCAATATTTTGTCACAAATCGGTGAGCACCTACTAAACTATTCACCAACACAAGCAACTGAAATAATTTATAATAAATGTCGATCTTAAAACTGTATACTTACCCAACTATATAGGGTCTTACTAAAATAATTTATAATACAATATAATAATTACCGACATACCGAAATATTATGAATTATTTTACTAGAGCTCTATGTAGGTAAGTACTTATAAAGATTTCACTGTATTTGCATTTATAAATATACAGTCAAAACCCACTATAACGTAATTCAATATTACGAAAAACTTGATATGCATTTGTTTGGTTTACCACATATTCCATATATTGGTTATTCGCTATGACAGTAATTAAGACTGTTTTGACAAAATTAAAACACTTGAAAACTTACCAGTTAACACATAAGGAAAAAGGTTGAAGCAAACGTTTTACGCATAAGAAAAGCTATAGTTGGAGCAGTAAATTACAGAAAAGACCAAGAAAACACGGCACAAAGCGATAAAGAAAAAATCTGAAAATGAACATAAAAAATGCCACAAACCATGTGTTTGGTGATCATAAAAAATATTTGTCATACTATTGCAAGTCGGAGTAGTACTAATACTAATGATCCAAATTTAGTAATCGATCTTCAACATTGTGGAATATGGACTGATGTCCAACAAATGTTGTCTCTAATAGCAAATATAGAAAGTCTTATTATTCACGTGACAAATATCACTGTGAAGCAATTCAACAACGTTATCGCCTAATTTATAGGCGGAAAAAGAATAAATTTTACTAGAAGAGGATCATACCAAGCGAGATGTTTTGGAGCAGTAACTTCATGGAGTAGTGAAATGGCAACCCATTCACGAATACAAAAAAAATCCAAGGCCATAGTCCTGGCAAATACACGAAACACTTTATAGATAGAAAACGACGTTCAAAGGAGAAAATACAGAGGTGTCGAAAAAGAAAACTAACGTATAACGAAAAAACGACAGAAAATAGAAAAAAAGTTACAGGACCTGATGAAAATTATGGTCAATTGGAATTAGTACCAGATATGCCACCTGAATTGTTTGAAACGAAAAAAGAGGAATTTCTCATAGAATTATTTTCATCGAATAAGGAAGAACTCGAACGTAACACGGTGGGCCAAAGCGACAATAATTTGTGGACAATTGAGAGGCGTAAGCGGCTAACAGCATCTAACTTTGGAAAAATATGTAAACTGTGGCCAAAAACTTCAGTTGCGAGAGTATTTAACTCGTAAAAAAAAAACTAATAAAAACACCGATAACTCGGGAAAAGACAACACTAGCATCGATATAATTTTTGACTACGCCACATCACTTCGCTGACTGTATACGTATTTATCAAAACCCTCATTCCCCTCCCCCCCCTCCCCCATACAGAGTGAAAGGGACAACTGCACGTCGGGCTGATAATACCTAAATAAAATCTTCATAACCGAGGTTTTGTATTCCCCATTTTTGTTCTCCAAAACTGGACCGATTTTAAAATTTTTTTTTTGCTAACTGCATTAGAAGAGAATTTTCTATGTCGGTACGTAATGCTTTTTTTAAAAATGCATTGTGTAGTTTGTATACTGAACGACTTTTGATGGCATTCAAACCAGGCAATTTTAATGATTTTTGGAGGGTCCTAACTCCTATAAGAAGTAACTTATCAAAAAAAGCAAAACGTACCGACACGCTAATTGTCGATATCTATATAATACTAAAAAATATATGCACTCGTGTCAAAATCCAGAGAGGAAAATGGGGAATACGTTTGTATGGAAAAAACGCCCCCCGGTTTCCTCTTAAATAATATATTGCAATGAGGTTTATAAGCTTCAATATGTTATTCCAATAAATTGTTTCATAGTTTGGAACACCCGCATCTCCTCTTACCTCGCAGTAGTCCTACAATACAATACACCACTACACAATCAAGAAACTATTTAAAATGATTTGCCTGCATCTGTGTTTACATTAATGACCCTCCACACTAGCCACCAAATTATCCAAATAATTATACTCGGAATCTAAGATTCAATTGAAGATCTTAGCTTCTTGAGTCGGTGCCTCATTGCTAATGATCGTAACCTCTACTCCAACTGCCCTGATGAACAATGCTCCTCCACTCCTCACAGTCCTGCACTGAATGTAAAGCCACGGACACCGACACTGTGATATTTGATCACTCCAACGCATCGGTGATCTTCCTATGAAGACTCTACTAAGATCTTGACTATAAATCTCATAAAAATCGAAATACAATTCTACCCTACCCTAACATAACTACAGGGTTATTCAAAATGATGAACTCAATTTTGTACTGCTCTATTTCCTGAATTATACATTATATGCGAATGATCTACACTGCAATTGAAAGAAGAGGTCCAAAAGTTTCTAATCCCACTGCTAGATCGCTCATAGTTGCACAAACGACCACTAGAATGGTCGCGCCACCAAGCAGCCATTTCGCGTCAGTTGTGAGTAAAATGGCTACTATGCAGCACAAGGTTTTCTGTGTTTCTGAGTTCTATAAAACTGAGTCAGAAACTGTAGTGCAGCGTACCTTTTGTCTCCATTTTAACATCGAACCTCCAACTAAAAAGAGCATTCACCGTTGGTATCACCAATTTCAGCAAACTGTATGTCTCTATAAAGGAAATAGCCCGGGCCGACCGCATGTATCAGAGGAGAATGTGCGAAATGGAGTTCATCATTTTGAATACCCTGTATGTTTTTCTACCAATTTGCATATTTTCACTAAATACCTTAATACCGCTGCCTCGGAAGCCGACTAAATTAACATCATTATAAAGTATTTAGTGAACATAAATTAAGAATAAAAAAAAATGGAAATTATCAAAAAATGTATTTATGTTACAGTAGCAGAGTTGATAGCGATGTTAGCTTTTTGATTGAATTTCTGATTTCCCAATTTTTTTTTTTTTTATGTGAATACCACACAAGAGTCTCAACCGTCTGGAGCCAGTAAGACTATGGCATTCCCAATTGGGGAATGTTGTGAGGCTGAAGGTATTGGGGAGGGGAAGAGGAAGGTGGCGAAATACCTGGCTATTCAGATCTGGTCAAGCAATATTTCAATTCTGAATGGTGGTTTTTCACCAGGGCGATACTGAGAGTATCTTCCACTCTGGAATAATTTTGTTCACTTGGTTTTTTTTGTGTGGTATAATATTTCCAATTAGGTAGTTTTTATCTATCTTTGATAATATTTATTGTGGTTACTGCAACAAAAATAGCGGGACACATCACACTTAAATATTTTTATCTAATTTTAATGACCATAATTAAATTATTTCCTTATGTTGTTTGTAGATTGACGGACCACGGTTTTGACACCCTTCGTCTATTGCTGGTGATATCGGCCGTGGTGCTCAGAGTAGCCCTGATGCCCATCTACCTGCAGGCGTACCTGAACATGGCCTACAACCGCCTTGAGGAGCAGAAGAAGGAAGCTGGCCGCATCACCAATGTCGATCTTCAGAAGAGAGTGAGTGACTTTTCCTCATAGCAACCTTCTACCAGGCCTTTGCACATTGATTCAATCAGTTTGTACTTAGCAATCAGCATTAAACCAAGAACGATGGTACCCCAAAGCTAAAGTCCAAGGTAATGTCAATGAGAGAAAATAAGAAGGGGATGAGTCAAAAAGTAAATTTTTGAGTTAAATATGCAAATTCATCAAGATTTTTTTTATTGTTTCACCCAAAATACTAAGATTTTTTGATAAAGGCAAGTGGCATAAATACATTATGATTGGAGTCTAGTATTTGCAAAACACGGCAAGGACAAAAAGAGTTGAGTGTACCCATTTCGTCAGAACTTATTTTGAATAATCCGCTTCTTCCTTTTACACCCGGATATATTCACAATATCCGTGTCGGATATTGCAAGACTTGATAATGTATTGACGGCCTCCACGGTCAAGGTATAAGGCTCTTGACTCCGAATCCGGCGGTCGCAGGTTCAAATCCCGACATGCGCAAGTGAATTTTATTTGTGTTATTTCACGATTAATTAATTTAAAGTAATACATATGTAGTATATTTGCAGCACGTTCCAGATCGGAAGATACTCTCAGTATCGCCCTGGGGAAAGACCACCATTCAGAATTGAAATGGGTTTAGTCATATTTGATGACCAGATCTGAATAGCCACATATTTCCCCACTTTCCTCTCCCCCTCCTCTTTCCCTTCCCAATACCTTCAGCCTCACACATACCCCAATTAAGGATGCCATAGTCTCACTGGCTCCAGACGATTGGAAGCAGTTGGGACTCTTTTGCGGTATTCACATTAAAAAAAGAAAAAAAGGCGTGAATGAAACCCGCACCCTCCTGACTGAAGTACGTAGACCATAACATCTTTTAATGTTGTTTTTTATTGTATCTAGATAGCAGCAGTCTTCTACTATCTATGCGTGGTGACCCTGCAATACGTGGCACCGTTGATCCTCTGCCTCTACTTTACGCTGATGTACAAGACCCTGGGAGGCTACACCTGGGTGGGGCTCTTCAGCTCGGCGCCTGAGGAATGCGGGCTGGAGCCCCCGCCTGCCCTGCCCACCATGTCCCCCATGGAGGGAGATGAACCCACCATTGGACAATCCGCGGAGAACTTCCATATGGCTATGGAAAACCTAAAATCGGTATGATTTTTATTTTCTTTCACTTTACTTTAAAAAATCCCAGGTTACGAATAATCTGACAATATTTGCTAGTGGAATGATTGAGGACTTATCTAGCAGAGGATTGAACCCGTGACACCACAACGGGAAGTTTTGAACCACTCGGCCACTAACCAACCAAACAAATTTTCTTGTTTTTACTGTTCAGAATGATATAGACTACAAATAGGTAAAACCCTTCAGGCCACAAAATGAAAACTTTACAGAAGACGATAAAAACCAATGTTTTCAGATTCATAAAACTAAAATAGATGTCTCGTATAAATAAATATCCGAGACTCTATTCCGATTGCAATTGAGTTCGGGATGAAACTTTGCAATCATCATAAGGATAGTAGCCAATAATATGGGATTTATAAAAATGGAGGATAATATTAACAAGTCTTGAACTTGAAGTATGATATCGATGTAAATGACGTAAATTGAACTGGTCTCATTAGCTAAGTTGGTTAAGCAGTTACCCCGGATAGTAGAGGTCCTGGGTTCGAGTCCCAGATGCAACTGAAATCTTTTTAATTTCTGTTGTTTTTTCGGTTTCGTTGTTCTTGTTGGGATGTTTTAATATTATCTTTTTCAATGATTAAATATTACAATGAGGTTTACAAACTTCAATAAGTTATAAAAAATAAAATTGAAAATTTATAATATGATAATGGTTATTTGTTTTTCTAAATTTTGGTGTAAAATGTTGCAATTCTATTTATAATGATTGATTTGAGGGTTGAGTAATTTCATCTATGATTTTCTCGAAATAACCAAAAAAATTGTATGCATAAATTTAGTTTTTTGTATTGAAAATGCCTTAATCAGGAAAAATTACTTTACCACGTTGTACTTTGAAGACTTTTCTATATGAAACCACTGAAAAGTAACTTTCCCAAAAAAATGTGGAGTGGAGGGTTTTACCACAGAAAAGAGAATTAACAGAGGTGCTTTAACAGGTGAGGGAAAGAAGCCAAATTTATCAGGGTGAGGGGTGAGCCTGGAGGCATGTCATTTTCAGTGATTTGCCAATAAATAAATTCCAACATTATGCAGACAGCTCGCATTGCACTGCAAAGTATTAGTATTTACTCTTCGAAAAGCAAATCTGCTAATGATCAACTCTTCCTTTTTATGATTGTGTGGAATTTATGGCCAATATCCTTCCCGTAGCTGCCGTGCCAATATCCATATTTAATGCAAACAGCCAATAACAGTAAAACGGCAATAGATAAAAAAGTTCGGCTTGTTTACATAAACAGAATATTTTGTTGGAGTATTTAGTTTGACCTCTTTAGAAATGTTTATTAATTTATTTACTGTGGAAAACAATGATATTTGACAATGACGTCGTCATTTCGGTTTGACAAAATTGTTTCACAAAACTGTTAAGAATTATGTATATTGAATAAGCTTAAAATTAACGATTTCGTGTGGAATGTAATGCAATATTTGTGATTATTCTCACTATCACTTCTATTTAGACACCATTTTAATGCATAAGAATGAGTTATTCTGTAAAATCTTCCAATAATCATTAGATGCAGTGAGCGTGCGAATGATAGCGGAGTTTATTAAAAAAATGCACGACCCGGGCTGGTGCCAAAATGGATGTCACGTGACCTATGCCTCCAGCTCAAAATGGTACGGGTAGATTTCCCTTTCGGCATGTCTATTTAATTCTGAGATCAGTGGGTTTTACCTATTTTTTTTTTTAATGTGAATACCGCACAAGAGTCCCAATTGCTCCCAACCGTCTGGAGCCAGTGAGACTATGGCATTCCCAATATTTATAGTAGATGTAATATTATCTGATCTACAGAAGTTTCTTATTCCTCTCCTTATGGTCCAGCCGCTGAGAGCTTATTGTATCTTATTTTTTGTTACATGCCTCGTTTATGAGAAAGAGGCAGAGGTTATACAATGGAGCAGTATGCTTCCACTTACAATCATATTGTAATAATATTATTTGTATCGCTATTACTTAGGCTTTAACTTTTAGGCCACTCTCTGACGGTCCGGTAGGGAATCGACATAAACCTCATGCGTGATACCGACAGAGAACTGCGCCATACATTTCAATGGGCACTAGCTCACAACTCGGGGGGGAAGTGGGAGTGGTGCGACGTACTTCTGTTATACCACAAGCGGGACAACAATTCAATAGCTTCTCGGTAAACACGCCCCCAGTTAATCTATGCACTGCGTATTGATCGTTTACGTGTCATTAATCCTTTGAATTCAAACATGGAGTGGGTATGAATTTTCGGCTAATAATGGAGGTAGAGAAATATGCACGCCTTTGTAACTATAAATTACCAGCATATACAGTAAAGGGGGCAACGGAGAAAGTTTGGTGTGCAATAGGAAGACTTATATATGGAGTAACGTGCTGGACCAGTTCTTCGAATGTTTTTTTTGACATTCGGTACATTTCCCAGAATTTGACATGATCTCTGGACAGTTCTCTGGCAGCAATAAATAACCTACAATGAATGTTACGTTCGATGTAGAGGTGGACCTAAGACCTCCTCCTTTTTTGTCTCGTTCGAAGGAATAAATAGCATATCAGAGCCTCGTCTTCACTTAATTCACTCGACATTTTTCGATTTTGACTTTGAATCCGATAACATTCAGCGGTAAATGTGATAACAGAAATCTGCAATATCGACATTTTACTGGTGGCTACAAATCACTGCAGACCCGTCAGAGAGTCGATGGAGGAAATATCACTAAACATTTCCTGCATTTTTGCAGCACCCAGTTTTTGACGATTCCCTACCGGACCGTCAGAGAGTGGCCTTAGACTTTGGTTTAGTAATACATAATAATTATACATTTTTGGGAAAAACATATCACCTCAAAGGTGTTTAGCAAAGCCACAGATTAACTTAAAACTATAGTTAGATAAATTGAACAAACAAAAGCTGGTATTTACAGAAGATGTCGTTGGCCACAAAAGTGTTCACATTTGTAGAATAGAATAAAAAAGAATTACCTTTTTCATTGTGGTTTACCTTACTGTTTACTGCCAGAACAAGAAATTAATGATTATGTATTTTTAAGCTATCATAGCTTGATTGTACACTACAAAAAGTCGGATTTTTACATTTCTTACCTTCTTTCAGAATAACTATTTAATAATAATCTTCTTTAATTGGATTCAGTCGCACGTATGGAGTTTTTAATCCTGGTGGGCAGTAGGAAAAACAGTGAATAAATTGATATTTAAAAAACTTACCACGGATGTGGTAAGTTTATCAAATTTTTTTTCAACCATACAATTGCACGAAAGGAAACCAACATAATATGATAATTATTTCATTAGTAATGGGCCTAGAGTTGATGGGCTTGACTTTAGGAAAAGACAACCGGATAGTCAAACCTTTCGACGCGGTGGCCTCGGTTAGTATCAGGCAATCCAGTCATGTGGAAGACTCTTAAAGTTGTACTAATCAATAGAGGTACCATTAGATGGCACCGGTTGCTACATTTGTAATTTGTACCGATAGGCACGGCGTTTTGAAACACAAACAAGTCTTCTCTTGAATGCGCGTTGCACACATTAATATTTTTTTTGTGTAGAATACCATCAACATTTGAAAATGACATTTTGCATACTTAGTTCCTGCTTTTAACACGTTACAGGAGCGTGACCGGTGTGGTGCGCGCGGTGCTGCGATTCTTAGTTGGAACTTCGCGCATAATTTTGAAAGTATAGATTGATATCTTGCAATATTTTTATAATTTTTTTGTTATGTAAGATAGGGTAGACAGTGCTTATGTTCCTATGTGAAATGCACACCTCTGATTGGATTGCATTACACAATATATTATACATACATAGTTTGTTTTAACTTTACTTATTGTTCTTTTTTATTTTCAGGTGTTTACGACTGACGTGTTCAGAGGACTTCTTGGCTTCGCCACCTGGTGGAGCTGTTTTGCTTGGTTCGCCACTTCATCTCTAGGAATGGTCTACCAGTCATACTTCAGAAAATCCTAGTCACGGAAAATGTTTTTACAATTACAACAGTAAAGCCCACTTACATATAGGCCTCCTAACTTCATCTTTAGGTTTTACTGTATCTAGACTGGCAGTTTTTTATGTACTAGACTTTATTTAAAGGATTCAAAATAGCATTTTAAATGATGACATGTAGGTTAAGTTTAATTTATTATTTTATACTTATATTATTTTATAACAGTCCAGCATAAATCCCTTGATTTCGCTGAAAATTACCTAAATGCCGACCTAACTGTCATGGAACAAGACTTCTCCCATTGGAAATTAAAAGCAAACGCAACAAAAACAGTTGCAGCTGCCTTCCACCTGAGCAACTTGCACGCAAGTGCTACGCTTAATGTACAGTTTGGAGGAGGTACTATTATTCGTTAAAGTAGTCCTCGGTATCTTGGTGTAACACTGGACAGAAACCCGATGTATAGCTCCTACCTGGAAAATGTTAGCAAGAAGACCAAGCCTCGCATAAATATCATAAGAAAACTAGCTGGGATTGCGATGCAAACACCCTAAAAACAGCTACAATTGCCTTGGTCTACTCGCTAGTGGAATATTGGGCTCCAGTGTGGGCTAGAAGTGCATACACACAGAAGATAGACATGAAACTAAATACTGCTATGCACACGATGTGCGGAACACTTCCCTCCACCTCACTACAATGGCTCCCTGTGGTCTCGAATATCGCACCGCCCACTGTAAGACGAGGGACAACAACCCACGAGGAATACAAAAAGGCCGTGAATAGTAACGTCCCACTTTAAGATGACTTTGCAAACCTCCTGGCCAGCTGGGAAACCTTTTTGGACTGAAGGCGAAAGACTTCTTCTATCACAATACTGATAGTGGCAGACCTTGGACATGAAAAGCAAGCACCTTTTTGTAGACCCTACTATTAAATTGCCAGGGTTTTCTCTCCCTCGGAAGACGTGGACCTCATTAAACCGCATCCGGTGCAGTCAGAGCCGTTGTGCGTATATGATGCATAAATGGGGCCTAAAAGATTTCAAACTTTTTGAATGTGGACACATTTAAACAACAGAACAAATCGTAGAAGAATGTCCCCTTCATCAGCTTCCCTATGGCACATCTGTGCTGAACCAAGTGACTTCCGATGCCGTCGACTGGCTGAATAACTCAGCATCCCACTATGACCTCCACCATACGAAGAAGAATTATTTTATATTGTTTATTTATGCATTTGCATATACCATTTTGCCTACTTTTAACGTATGATTACGTACGTATACTCGAAGGTTGTACCTTTTTATTGTTTTTTTTTTTCAATTGGGTATTTACTATGAATTACCTTGTGTCTTCTTGATGTTCCACTCCTATCTGAGGTTAGACAGCATGATGCTTTCCTTCTACCTGCACTTATTATGCTGCGTATCACTCCCTTTATTATAAGCTGAAATTTTCATTTGACTTGTTTTTAAACTTTTGCTCAAAGATTTCCAAGGTCAAGGTCATGTATCAATAAAAATTAATACAAATTAAATATTCATGCAAATGTTATCATCTGATTTTATGCAAAACGTGCATACATCATCGGCGTAAAATGATTTTGTATCATTTTGTTGTATGGACATATAAAAGACATCAATTATTTGCATTTCGATAATATTTATGGTTAACGACCACAGAGCAAATAATACATAGAGATCCCCTAACACGCAAATGGAAGAAACCGGCAAGCTAGGCGTTCCGTCAATTTAGGTAAAACGGTAAAGAAGCAAAAAGGTTTGGCTTGTTTACAAAACTGAATATTCTGTTAAACTATTTAGTTTGTCTATTTTATAAATGTTTTATAATTTGATTACCACAGTCAAAATCACACGAAACAAACATGGACGGCAGTGAACTAAGCTGGTGCCTAAATAGGTGTCACATGATCTTTGCCTCCAGCCGTTGAAATGGTACGTTAAGGCAAGTCTATTCATTTTGACGTCAGTATTAACTGAAAAATAATTGAATAAATATTTAAGCAACATGAAATGTTGCCTATTTGTTAATAATTTTTAGTGGTGCTCAATATTGAATCATCAATCTGGGAAATTTTCGAAGAAAAAAAACAAATTATAATACATACTACATCTATGCCCGCTTTCACAAATCAGCGACAGCTAATCTAAAGTTTGACTCTAATGCACAATCAATAAATAGTCAAATTTTTTGTTAAAGTTATTCCATCTGATTTAAAGAATTAACCTCCGCTAAGCGTTGTACTATCAAAGTAACAGTGAAAACTGATGGTGAAATGGAATTAAGTAATCCTAAGGCCCTCCGTACACAAGGCTACGCAAGTATCCCATACCTAAGTTGTGTACTCACATCGCAAGCAACTCGTCGCACACAGTCCGTACACATCACTACTGAAATCTAAAGACCCGCATTGTATCAATAATTTTTTTTTAAATATTTATCATAATTATAATGGATTGTTCGGTGCCTGTCCCTCTGGAAAAATTCCTGTCGGGACAGACGCAGGAGGTACATAAATTATATAAATACATGTGGCATCATTATTAATAAATAAATTAAAAATTACTTTGTATTCGCCACATTATTAATATATACATATCAACATGTTTCGAAAGGGATTCCTCATCAGGAATATATAGAATACTATATGCATCGCTTTCAACATGTTGATATGTATATATTAATAAAGTGGTGAATACAAAGTAATTTTTAATTCATTTAATAAATATTTTCTTTAAGGTTAACAGAATATTTCAAAAATAAAAAAAGAGAAAGAAAAGATGGAGTGAAATAAATACAAGAAAGATAATACATACATATATGGAAGTTAAATTTTAAGATATTATTTAGGTGTACATATAGAGGATAGGTTGTATATATAACATTTTGGAAGTTTTATAATTCACGTAAAAATAAAAGTAGGATTTCATATGCCTAGAGACAAAGATAGATACATATTGTTATCTTGGCATTGATCTAAAGCACAAGAATTGTGACCAAATAAAACTCAAATATAAGTAACGTTGCATTTTGGAACTAACATATAGTCTCGGCGAAGACCTCGGCAATCTGGTCACCGAAAACTGGCATTGCTGACTTGTCGGCAATGTATTCCTGACGAACCTCCTTGCAGACGTATCGCGGTAGTCACCAAAATACTTGAGTCGTTGAGTATCTGATACTTGTGTACGAAGGGCCTCAATCTTCTACTGAAAGAAAATTATCGTTCGCTCATTTTCGATTGGTGGAGTGACCGACGTCACGTGAAATGCTATGTCGACTATGAAATGAAGTAATATTGTCGTGACAAAAATTGCAATACATAATCAAATGTCATGCAAAACCATTTTCATGTAAATATTTTTACTGACTGAAATGAGTCGTACAATATACATAAAACAATTATCAATGTGTTTCTACTGTTTTCTTTATTTTTATTTTTATTATGCAGAAGTCATAATATTTATGGCATTGTTATTTAGTGTATGTCATAATAAAGCATTATTAATAAATGAAAATATGGTTTAATTTAATAACTGAAAGATCCATATTTATATAGTAAGAGATAATGCAGTGTTGAAGAATCGTGCCCACACGCTGTACTGTACGAAGCACTTTGATAGCAGTGATGTACTTTCAATTTGCCTTCAGATATTACCTCTACTTCAGTGGCGTGCAGTCCATAAAGGCTTAAAAGCTTGGCCTATCATAAAAAGAAATCAAAAGGTATTAACCACCCTTCCTTTGGGTTATTATTCAAAAAGTAAGTAAAAAAACATCAGGTTTTTTTCATTAGATTTCGCAATAACAATACGTGCGACTAGTAACGTAACTTGTATGGGAGAGATGAAAATACCCGAACACATCCGTTAGCTTCGGCTGACCCCGAAATACTAAAAGGGATGACGCAGGAACAAACTTGACATTTTGTGTGTTTCGGGTATAGCTTTTTTGAACTTGAACGTATGGATTACGGCTTGTTGCGTTCAGGCGATAATATAGTGGCCGTATCACATACGTTTGTATGGGTAGGGCGGTTAAAAATTAATATATCTCATCAAAATTAATTTTTCCATGAATTTGGTGAAACTTGAATGCTCATTTATTCAGTTGACCACAGTGGAAGATGACAATAAAATATCCATTTTCGAAAAATATTCAATGTACATCTCATACCCCAATTTTAAAAACTACACGCAGCCTACCTTTGGTCTTAGATCAATGTACGCCACTGCTGTACTTGGTTAGTTAAAAACAAAAATAAAAATGTCACTTTATCAAGTATGGTATGGTCTACATATTGGCTTTAACAAAAATATCTTTTGACGTTAAATGTCTTTCACTTTGGTTAGTATGGAGTCGTTTGCTAAAACCACATGTACCGAAAAGATGTTATCGTAGGATCGATTATATCTTTGCAACCGTACTACCCTGGGTGCCTTACTTCGATATCATTGTGTAGAGGAAAGAAGCCATTACTCGATCATGCTTGTTTCGTATGCGTAGATGGTGGCATTGTCGCGCCACGTATAACGCAATCGGAGCTAAATTTAGTGCGCAAAGAGGTGTCGCTCGGCAGAATGTTTGTCGATCCGAGCAAGAGTAGTCGCATTCGGAAGAGCACACTTTGCCAAGGCAGTTGTAATAAAATGAACTCAAAGCAATGCTCATCAGGAGTTTTTAGGTTTACAAGTGTGTAATTTGGTGCGGAAATGACGCTTGTAAAGCTATGACACCCCACATTCAGCACAAAGTGTCCATACATAGATATACTACTTAGTGTCCAGAAATGAAGTGAAGAGACTCGGGCAGCAAGACAGAACCATAGTGCCCATACACCCATTGCAGCACGAACAAGACATTTCACATACCCTGCTGCGGCAGCGTACCCAAATTTTTATTTATTGAAGATTCTTGTTGGCACAATATTTACACTATAAGAAGTTACAGTCAACGGGTTTTGCAGAAGCGAACCCTGGACGTACTTACAACAGATAATAGACCACAAGAGCGGGCGGCCCAATACTAAAAAAGCCATGGCATCGAAAGGTATGGCCATCTGGTAGTTTAGAGCTTACCAACTTTAGGAAAGGAAGTTTTTATGTCGAAGCCACTTTTGGCATAGTGCAAAATTATTTTTAATATTAACTCCACTGCAGGCCGTGAGGGAAATCATTTCCCCAAGGGAAAGAAAGGGTTTTTTTGAGAAAAGGATGGAGTGAGTTTGCCTTGAAAACTCTGTAAAACCTATATTATGTAGTAATAATGAACAGTTCTATAGTGAGTTCAATTGATAACTCACGGGAGTGCAACATCATTGTACGTCTAATAGGCCTTCCACACGACTGGTTTGCCCGATATTAAAAAAGACATGGCGTCGAAAGATTCGACTATCCGGTCGTCCTTTCCTAAAGTCAAGCTTACCAACTTTAAGAAAGGACGACCGGATGGTCGAACCTATCGACGCCGTGACTTTTTTAGTATCGGGCAAACCAGTCATACGGAAGACCTATTATTTGAAATAAAACATTGGAGGGAGGAAATACAGGCGGGCAAATCATTCCATGGCCGAGCTGTTAAACACAAAAACGAGTCGAAACAACCCATATCATGGGGTAAATGTCAACCGTGTACAAATTAATAAATCTATTGTACCTGTCTTTCTCTTAAACGACACATGTAACAGAAAGAGGAGTTTACAATGGAGCTAGCAAAATATTAAAGATTGGTAAGTTTGTTGCGATAACCTCTTATTTTTATAACAGAACGGAAACTGTGAAATATTTTGATCATAGCCCCGGAAATCCTAACGATTGCTATATAAGAAATATCAAAACTCGCTTCCGTTACTTCTATGTTTTCAGGAACAAGATTTGGTTGTATATAAATCGATCTTTTATAAATCGGAACTCATTTAAAATATCAATTGTAGGGTGGACAAAGAAAGCACCATAGGCGAAAAATTTTCTATTCCTAAGGTCAAAGCAATAAATTAATGCTGTTGGGTCACATAAAATGGGCTCGCTGGCCGAATGCGGCCTACGGGTTATGCATCATTGATTTAGAAACATCATCTAACAAATCCCCGTCTTTTTTTCTTTTTTCATTTTTTTATTTATATATTTACTAACTGGGGTACCCGGCGTCGCTCAGGACAACATTCAAAAGTGTTCTGGGATGTTCCTAAATGATGTTCTCGATTCCCTATTCCCGAACATTCCAGAATGTTCCGAGATGTTCTGGAATGTTGTGGAATGCTCTTGAATACTTTTTTTTATAATATATATTGATTAAAATTAAGATTATCGAACTTTTCAGAACTTTCTAGACTCACCGCCACACTCCACCACTCAATTCTGACAGGTTCTAGAACTTTCTCCTTCCATAACTTCCTAGAGTATTAGCGAACCATCCAGAACATTCTGGAACCTTCTTGGCCCACCAACATACTCCACCACTTCTTCCAGAACTTTCTACCGCTTTATCGAACCTTCTAGAACTTTCCGGAACCTTCTAAACCAGTGATTCCCAAAGTGGTCTATAACGACCCCCCAGGGGTCTATGACAACCTGCAAGGGGTCTACGTCAGCGAAAAAAAAATTGGGGGTCCATGAAATGAAAATGGGGGTCCACGATAGTGGATCTCAACATACACTGATAGTACCTATTTACTTACATTATACTATCTTATAATATAAAGACATCTACATTATTTATAAAAGTACCTATGAAGTAAAAAAAATATTATATATGTTTATAAAATTGTGTAAGTTGTAGGATGTAGGCATTCGCTTTGTGATCGCAATATATTTTTAACTTGTAAAAAACTGCACAAAATGATATACCAGTATCATCTTGTTATAAAAAAATTCTTGTCAATTTATGTTTCAGAGTTTCGCGAACTTGCACTGACTTGTTCAATTCGTCACTCTATAAATACGAATGTGAGACAAATACGTTTATTCGTTTCCTGAATCTTGAAAAGGAAAGTGCTAAGAAAATATTTAAAAAAAAATAAACTGGTAGTTTATCACACAAATTATAGTGAATCAGTGTTATTTTGTTTGAGAGTGCCGGAGAAAAGTAAGTACATTTTTTTTTATTAAATTTTAGTTTTGTACTCGAACTTAGCAAAGATAGATAAATTACGCCAATCATGACTTCAGTTATTTGTAGTTGAATATTCAAATCATGCAAAATTACACGAGTACTCAATAGTTTCTTTTTCAAAGTTTTAGCAAGCTGTATTATAATTACAGTGCAATCTCCGTAATGTTCGATGTTCGAATTACCGAAAAGTTCGGATAATGGAAAAAAAGACAACTGTACGTACATATTACGTATGTATTTAATTATTAACATACAATATGTTACCACTGAAAGATTAATAAAGAAAATAAGAAATCCACAACCTGTACAGCTGCGTGTTTTTTTGAAGAATTTCCAATACACACTCTCATTTGTTTTTTTTTTTTTACATAATTAAAATTTTTACATATAGGAAACATTAAAAAATATATATTTTGGAAGTAAACTACATATTTTGCCGGTCACATTAATAAATATGTATGTGTGTCAGTATTTACTTATTTACGGCCTTGCTAGGCATTTATTATTCTTTTATAAATACATATATCTTACCAAATAACTTCACAAACAAAAGTAAAAAAATTGTACCTTTGTCCATTGATCGTTACACTGTGGGCCAGTTTAGATTACTGGAATGTTCGGATTACGGAAGTTCGGATTATGGATATTGCGCTGTACATACTTCTCTACATTAAAATTAAAATTTTGTATTATTGCTAAAGTGGAACCAGTGAATTTTTACACATGACAGTCGAATGTACGTAGAGATAAATCGCATGACAATTTGTTATTATTATTTGTTTAATATTTTATTTTGACATTTTGTTGTCATTTTACTTTCAAATTTCCTTAAAGTTCCATCATACTAAAACCTTAGGTAACATTCATAACATTCCCCTTCTCACATTCATTTATAATGGCTCTACGCCTATGCCTGCCATAAAATCTAAAACCATACAATTTAAATTTGACTGATTTTTTAATATACAGCTGATTGATGCCATGTCCGAATCTATAAGAAATGTAGACAGTACAGTGTTGATTATTTGAAGCTTGGCTTCATTCCATCATTGTCGGACAAACAATTGCCTATGTGCCTTTTATGCAACAAAGTTTTGGGCAATGACGCTATGAAACCATCTAAGCTGCAGGATCATCTGAGAAGATGTCACCCTGATAAAACAGATAAAGATTTGAAATACTTTCAAACACTCAAAAATAAACTTCAGAAGAAACCCACGCTGGACAGAATGTTTGCTTCGACGTCACAACGAAACGATGATGGTTTGCGGGCGTCTTACAATATCGCACTACTTATAGCAAAATCCGGAAAACCGCATACTATCGGAGAGAAGTTAATTTTGCCAGCCGTTGAAGAGGTTTTGAAAACTGTTTTACACAAACCTGCATCTGATATTATTAAAATAATTCCCTTAAGCAACAATACTATTGAAATACGCATTGACGAAATGAGTTCTGATATTGAAAGCTTCTTGTGTAATTATTTGCAAACGACCCATTTCTCTATACAACTGGACGAGTCAACTTTACCTGGTAGCATTATTATTGGTATATATTCGTTTTATTATGAATCAAGAAATCTACGAAGAACTATTCTTCGCAAGAACTTTGACAACCGACACTAAAGGTAAATCAATATTTCATGTTTTGAAGGATTACTTCATTGAAAAAGTAATCCCTTTATCAAATTTAATATCAGTAGCTACAGATGGAGCACCTGCAATGGTTGGACGTTATCGTGGATTTATAAGCTATTTAAAACAAAATGTGCCAGGGGTGTTCGCAATACATTGCGTCATCCATCGACAAACATTTAGTTGCTAAAAAATTGAGTGTTAGATTGCATGAATCTCTTCAATTAGTCATTGATGCAGTAAACCGAATCCGAAGCAACGCGTTGAATACGCGGTTATTTGCGCAGCTGTGTGAAGAAAATGACGAACAGTTTCATCAATTACTCCTTCACACTGAAGTACCCTGGCTGTCAAAAGGCTTATGTTTGACAAGGTTTTTGGCACTTTTTGAGACTATTTTAGAATTTCTGGATACTAAAGATAAAATTTTAAAAGACAATTTAATGAAGTGGAAAACAGACATCGCCTAATTAACAGATTTGTTTACAAAATTTAATATGGTTAATTTGTAGTTACAAGGCGACAGTCTTAATTTGATTAAAACAAAGTCCATCTTATCAGCGTTTCTTGCCAGAGTTAAACTAATGAAGCAAAATATTCCCGAATTTTCCCAGTTCCCCAATTTGTCACAAACTGCCAGGAAGACGACGTTTCAACCTACGTTCAACATTTAAATGCCCTCTATTCAGATTTTGAAACTAGGTTTAAGAATGTTTTGACTATGGTAATACCACCGTGGATAATTAACCCATATGGTGACATAGAAGAAACGAATGTCATAATACAAGAGGAACTGACTGAAATAAGTACTAACGAAGAACTTAAGGTTCAGCTTAAGCACGGATATCAGCACTTCTGGCTGCAAAACAACATACCCGTTACTTATCCTGTATTATGGAATATAGCGAGGAAATTTTTAATTTCCTTTCCATCGTCATACCTAGTGGAAAGGGGGTTCAGCGCTGTTACCAATATCCTAACGAAAAAAAGAAACAGACTGGACATCATTGGCCGAGGAGATTTAAGATTAAAACTGACAAAATTGACGCCAAATGTTGATGATTTATTATTAAAGCATCAGGTTTATCCTTCCCACTAAAAACATTTAGTTATTGCTTAGTTTATTTTATGCTACGTTTATTTTACATAACAGTTAAAAAAAATTATTTTGAGTAGTTTTAATTTAAATTCAATTAATAAATGCATAAAACTTAACATTTGTTTTAACTTTAAGTTTTTAACACTAAACTTCACTACAGTTAGAAATTTATAAAAAATCAATAATCAGGTACGACGGCCTCCATGGTCGAGGGGTTAGGCTCTCGACTACGAATCCGAAGGTCGCGGATTCAAATCCCGGCGTAAATTTTATTTAATTAATTTGTGTAGTTTCACAATTAATTGATTTCAAAATAATATACAGTATATTTGCGCACGTTCCAGAGTGGAAGATACTCTCAGTATCGCCCTGGTGAAAGACAACCATTTAGAATTGAAACGTTGCTTGAAATGGTTTTTAGCCGTGTTTGGTGACCAGATCTGAATAGCAGAATTCCTCATCTTCATCTTCCCCTTCTCCTTCCCCTCCCCAATATCTTCAGCCTCACAACATTCCCCAATTGGGGATGCCATAGTCTTACTGGATCCAGACAGTTGGGAGCAGTTGGGACTCTTGTGCGGTACTCATATAAAAAATGTAAGTAGGGGGTCTACCAAAAACCAAAAAACATGGCAAGGGGTCTACGACACAAAAAAGTTTGGGAACCTCTGTTCTAAACTCACCGACACACTCCGCCACTCATTTCTGAAAGCTTCTAGAACTTTCTCCTTCCACAATTTTCTAAAGCATTTGCAAACCATCCAGAACCTTCTGGACTCACCGCCAAAAAAAGTACATATAAGTAGACATACTCCGACACTCCTTCCAGAACTTTCTACAGCTTTATCAAACCTTCTCGAACTTTCCGGAAGACTGTTCTTGAAATTTCTAGAGGGCGAAACTTCTAGCCCTTATATTTTCAAAAGCACGACCTTTAGGTAAAAACGGGAACCCTCATCCTGGAGGGGGGATAGAGATCTACCACAACATATAAATATACCCTTGATCGTACCGGGACTTGTTCCTGAGTTTTTGCGAGCTGCACGTTTTTTTGGACTTTCTTTTATAATATATACTACTCTTCTATTAGAAGCATATGCTTGTAGATATTCATAAGACATGGATTGTGATGCCACAAATTGCCAGTCAACTGAGCGATTGAAATAGTTCAACATATCTGCGAGTACCATTCTTGCATTGCCAATATCCTAATTACACTTATCTTTTTTTCTAACATTATTAGAAGCCTCGCATCTCAATCTGTTTCTTATCGAGGAACAAATCACATTTAGGAAGATAAATTCTAATTAAATTTCTGTACTGTACAATTCATCATAAAATTTGATTTTCCTTTCCTAAAAACGAAAAAGAGCATAAATTATTAAAATAAGTGCCAGGATAAAATAGCATCTCCAATAACATGTTTTCTAATATTATGTCCTTTGCATGCAAAACTGGATCTAAATTTCGCTAATAAACAGTGTTAAACTCAAGTGCCTGCCAGGTAAGTATGGTTCTGCATAATATTATCTGACTGTAGATAATATAAATGACATGTATATATTAACGCAGCATCATATTCATTGGTCAAATGCATTGTACATATAGTTTTGTATTACAGATTGAGGAACTGGTGGATGCAGTCTGCTAGCCACAAGTTGTAATAATAGATTGTCTATAATTCGATAAGATACAGTTTTTTTTTCACACAAAAAAGACGCTATACAAACCATCCAAATATTATCATTATCTGTCCAACATTTCTGACTTATTTTTATTTTGATATCATATCTAGAGTAATCCTTAGATTAAGCGTAAGGTAAATATGCAGATAAGCATATACCATATCCTCATTCATATGCACAAAGAGAAAAACTATTTTTATCAGTTTAATTACAATGAGGGACAACTATTTCAGTCACTGGAGAAGCAAAATAATGCATTTTAATTCATTTAAAGCTTGGTAAAGTTTTAGGTTTTTGTAAGGTTTATAGGCGAGTTTAAAAAAATAATTTAATCCCAAACTAAGAACCTAACACCTATTTTATATGTAAATGGTATATTGCATCACATATGAAATAGGTTTTTAGGTTCTTAATATTATATTATTTTTATAAACCTTATTTTCCTAAGAGTTAGTCTGGATCAACAGACATTACAGGATGGTAAAGTATCAAGAGAAGTCTGCAAGTGATTATTATTTACAATTTCAGCAGTGGCGTTTATTCATCCCGAAACTAGATTATAAATGGCACATCAGTATGAAACAATGAGAAATTTTACTTCCAAACAAAACACCAGCCTTCAGCATAATTTTTTTATGGAATGTGAATATTGACCGAAAATTTAAAAAGGAAAGTTTACGCGTTGTAAAATTTCGTACGATACCTTTGACATCAAACGTCATTTTGACATTTTTGACTATAGATTATAGATATAGAATGCATAGATATACCACTGTAGAATGGTAGCAGCAAGTAGTAGACTATAGAGCGAGAATAGTATATTGTGATGAGAATTATGATATAGACTAAAAATTTACTTTATATATAAATAGAATAATAAACGACACGATTAACGGGGAGAGGGACGTCGGAGATTATTTATTCATTCAAAATAATGATAATATTATTGTGCAATACGATAAACATGGTGCTTTTAAAGAGAAAAATATTTATTACTTTTTTTTTAAAATTTGCATGGGCTTAGCATTTATCAAAATATAATCAGAAATATTACACATTTCTGACCGTTCATGTTTTACAAAAACATTTAAAAAGTTGAATATCCTTAAAAATGCTGTGAAGGTTTTTCTGTAAAATGTCGATAAGATAAATTTAAAAAAAAAGAACAGTCTGTAGTTAAATTTTTTCATGAACACTACGTAACTTTAATGTTTTTTTTTGTAATGCGGATTACAAATCTTTGGTTATGTTTATTTACAAAAAACGGAACGAGAAAGGATTACTAATACTTTTCTCCACTTTCAAAATCATATTCGTATTTTAAATATTTTGTAAAACATACAATGGGACGGTCAGAAAAGTAATATTTCTGATTAAATTTTGATAAATACTAAGCCTATTTGGAATTATAAAATATTTAATAAATATTTTTCTATTTAAAAAGATTATGTTTATCGTATTGCGTTATAATACTATCATTATTTTGAATTAATAAATAATAACTCTCCGACGTCCCTCTCGCCCTTAACTTTGTAGGCAGGCAAAGGAGAACGAACTTCAAAAAATCCATTGTCGATTTTGTATCCATGTTTGTTTTCAATTTTTGACAGGTACGTGTTAAAAATATGTTCAATTATTTTCATTTGTATCCGCAATTTTATTACCATATTGATTTTTTTTTCTAAAAAGAAAAACAAATATTCCCTGGTTACGAATAACCTGACAATATTTGAAAATCTTCTACACCATCACAGTAAGCGAAAGATATTGCTTATGTCGTAAATGGATGACTTAGCCAGCCGAATAATTGAACTCACGACGCCTGGGTGAGACCCAAACGGGATGCCAATTCGGTCACTGACCGGTTATTATTTATTCATATATTTATTATATTATTATTGTTATATTATTGTAGTTATATTATGATGGCTATATTATTTATTCATTATTTACCGATATAAACTAATTACATTTTAGTTATGTATGTATATAAAACAATATGATGAAAACTAGTAGAAATGTGAATTCATTGAACATATAGATAGGCAGGTACTTACTTATTTACTTACCAGGAGTTTAAAAAAACGTTATTGTGTTTTTTTATTGTGTGTATTTTAATTAAAAATAATTACGTACTTATAAAAAAACGATTTTCCCCAAACAATTTAATATATCCATATTGGTAGGAATCTAATACCTACAAGATATCTAATTTTCTTCCTCAACTTTGAAAGTTTTTATCATTCAAATGTTGAAGTATTATTTATGATTACATTGTATGATATTTAATTAGTAGGTTTTGATATTTAAATATTTCGGTTTTTGAATGATAACAAAATTCACAGATAAATGTGACTCTACGCCAATAAATTACTTACATGATATTTGATGATGTTTCCTCATTCTGTAGAAATTGCTCGATTTTTCTACTTTGTTCCAAAACGAATATTCTCTCTTTGGCGCACAATTAACAAGGGTCAAGAACATCCTCGAATGAAAATTCAAGAATAATAATTTTTAGGTCAAAGAAACATATTACATAAAAAAATCTTATTAAAAAAATATTTAAATATTTCTGTAGTTTATAAAATGTCTATGTTAGTAACAAAGTTTACAAATAATGTTAAAAAGTACGCTTAGAGTAAAAATACCTCGTCAGTAGTTAGTATTGGCGCATGAATTTTCGACCAATCGTGTGACTGACGCATACGGCAGCTGGAAGATTCCACGGCTGCCATTGGTTTATAAATTGGAAGGTTCTGGAAGCGCTTGTGACGTCACTTCTGATATAAATTCGCCCCACCGCCATTTTGATCTTCAATTCTCTCGAGCCATTCAGTACGCGAACATCAGTAGAGATTCCTTCAAGTTTAATCTGCAACTAGAAGTACAACACTAATTCTCCAAAGGTACGTTTACCAATATTAATCCTTTATTCATTTTCTTATTTGCAGTATATTCATGTAATTCCCCACAATCTCATTTATGCCGACATGCTGTATTTCTTTATCCGTACCACTCAATAATCACTGGCCCAATGCAATATTTTCTCGTTTATTTTATACTCTTGTTTTAGTTTACCGAAGGGTTAACCGTCCCCCATGGTTCTTATTTTGTTATACTTAAAATCGTGGGATTTGCAGCCCCGTTTTCCCTCGCGTCCCCATGCATCCGACATTTACGACCACGTGTGTTCTCGAAATTTCTAGATTTCCACGCCTCGCCGGTTGACTCTTGGTCTCGGCCCCGTAAATATCCTAACGGCTTTTGTCGATGAAATTATTATATGTTTGACAAATACTTTTGTTTTAAATAATATTTTTCCCTTTGCCATGCCCCCTTTCCCCCACCACGCTTGTTACCTAATGCATTTTAAATTCGTTTCTTCAGACTTGCCCAGCATGGCCCGGCCTTGCTTTGTTGAACAAGTATTTCCGCCATTTGCATGTATCCTATCATGCTCCGATAACGTGTCGGTTATCGACACACGTCATCGTGCTTAATGTCCAAGGTTGATGAGTCACTCAACCGTTGCATGTTCTTTATCCTCCAATACTAATGCACTTTTATTTTGTTTGTAGATGGCAACAAAGGCACCCGCAATCGGTATTGACTTGGGTACCACCTACTCCTGCGTCGGAGTATTCCAGCATGGAAAGGTGGAGATTATCGCCAACGATCAGGGCAACCGCACCACACCCTCATATGTGGCCTTCACAGATACAGAGCGTCTCATCGGAGATGCCGCCAAGAACCAGGTTGCCATGAACCCCAATAACACGATTTTCGGTGAGTCTTCGTTTATATTTTCGTCACCTGTTTTTAACGAACCCTTTATATTGTAAGGAATATAACTTTTCATGATGACAACCATTTAGACTAGAGTTTCTGACAATTTGAAATTGTTTGATTTGAATGTACACTCTGAGGTGACACGTCTCACCACATGTTTCACCCGTTGATTATTTTGAATCTAATGTTAGACTTTCTTTACAGATGCCAAACGACTCATTGGCCGCAAGTTCGAAGACCAGACTGTTCAAGCAGATATGAAACACTGGCCCTTTGAAGTCGTAGACGATAACACCAAACCAAAAATTCAAGTTCACTACAAAGGAGAAGACAAAACTTTCTTCCCCGAGGAAGTGAGCTCCATGGTCCTCACCAAAATGAAGGAGACCGCTGAAGCCTACCTCGGCAAGGCTGTCCAAAATGCTGTCATCACTGTACCTGCTTACTTTAACGATTCCCAGAGACAGGCCACCAAGGACGCTGGAACCATCTCTGGACTGAATGTCCTTAGGATTATTAATGAGCCCACCGCCGCAGCCATCGCTTACGGTCTGGACAAGAAGGGAGTCGGAGAGCGCAATGTTCTCATCTTCGATCTCGGTGGCGGAACCTTTGATGTGTCAATCCTTACTATTGAGGATGGTATCTTCGAGGTCAAGTCCACAGCTGGAGACACTCACTTGGGTGGTGAAGATTTTGACAACAGAATGGTGAACCACTTCGTCCAGGAGTTCAAGAGGAAATACAAGAAGGACCTTACCACCAACAAGAGGGCTCTGAGGCGTCTGAGGACATCTTGCGAGAGGGCGAAGAGAACTCTCTCCTCTTCCACCCAGGCCAGTATTGAAATCGATTCCCTGTTCGAGGGTATCGACTTCTACACTTCCATCACCCGTGCCCGTTTTGAGGAGTTGAACGCTGATCTGTTCAGATCCACCATGGAGCCCGTTGAGAAGTCTCTGCGTGACGCCAAGATGGATAAGGCCCAGGTGCACGACATTGTCCTCGTTGGAGGCTCTACCCGTATCCCCAAGGTGCAGAAGCTGCTGCAAGATTTCTTCAATGGCAAGGAATTGAACAAGTCCATCAACCCTGATGAAGCTGTGGCTTATGGAGCTGCGGTTCAGGCTGCCATCCTCCACGGAGATAAGTCTGAGGAAGTGCAGAATCTCCTTCTGCTTGATGTTACCCCTCTGTCCCTGGGTATCGAAACTGCTGGAGGTATGATGACCACCCTCATCAAGCGTAACACCACCATCCCCACCAAGCAGACCCAGACCTTCACCACCTATTCCGACAACCAGCCTGGAGTACTCATTCAGGTGTTTGAAGGTGAACGTGCCATGACTAAGGATAACAACCTTCTGGGCAAGTTTGAGCTCACCGGTATTCCCCCGGCGCCCCGAGGTGTTCCTCAGATTGAGGTGACCTTCGATATTGATGCCAACGGTATTCTCAATGTCTCCGCTTTGGAAAAGACCACCAACAAGGAGAATAAGATCACCATCACTAATGACAAGGGTCGTCTGTCCAAGGAAGACATTGAGCGTATGGTCAATGATGCTGAGAAGTACCGTAGTGAGGATGAGAAGCAGAAGAGCTGCATCACCGCCAAGAATGGCCTTGAGTCCTACTGCTTCAACATGAAGTCCACCATGGAAGATGAGAAGATCAAGGACAAGATTGCGGACACAGACAAGACTGTCATTATGGATAAGTGCAACGAGACCATCAAGTGGTTGGACTCTAACCAGCTGGCCGAGAAGGAAGAGTATGAGCACAAGCAGAAGGAGCTGGAAGCTGTGTGCAACCCCATCATCACTAAGATGTACCAGGGAGCAGGAGGTGCCCCCGGAGGCATGCCTGGTTTCCCCGGTGGTATGCCCGGAGGACCTGCTGGCCCTGGAGCTCCCCCCGGAGCCGGAGGTGCCGGACCCACCATCGAGGAAGTCGATTAAACCCCTTCTTCCCTCTGAACCTTCATTCCATTTCAATCCACCAGTATTTAATTCCCAACTCCTTGTACCAAATTTCCATTCTATCGGTACTGATCAATTTAAGACTGGCTCGTTTGCTCCAGTGAACTTGCATTTTATTATTTTCAACTGAAATAAAAGAAACTTAACTTATCAATTTTAAACAATGTCTTTTATTTATTGTGCCCTAACATTGAAGTGGTTTGCATTTTGGCAATAGCTTCTGCCATAACCGTTGTGATGCGAGGAAGGACAGATGAGTTATATTCACAGTTTACCAGGAAACTTCATTAAAGGAAATTAGTGTTCCACATTGGGACACATAGGTTGGGCAATTGAAAGAAATCTGTTTGCGAAGTTGAATGCCATGTATACGGTTAATATCAAGGTCTAGACAGTTTTCATAACACATTCCCATGAAAATAGATAAAGCTAAAATAAAAGGTGGGCAGGCTGCGTAGCCGCTATTTACAGGGTGCGGAAGCCTGGCAGCATAGAGTGCCTGCTGTGCGGTTAGTCTAACCCCACGGAGACATATTTCACTGGGACACCAAATCAAATGTATAGTGTTCTATGGAGGGTCTTACTTTTGCTCTGTGGCAGAAACCGGTATCGACATGTGACCGAAAAGTTATTGGTTGCTTTCGCCAAGCACCCTTTCCCCGCGTGCTCCCCTTTCAACTTTTCACTTGCACGTTCTATGAAATAGTGGTTCTACTTTGAAACTGTTAATGATTTTGTTGACCCCTCTGGTGTCTTGGTTGCCTATGGACACTAGTCTGATGTCGCCGCTCTGGTGTCCTGGTGAAATAGGAGGGCCTTAGTGTGCTACTACTGTGTGATACTTATGTAGCTCGTTGGTCATGCCTTGAAGTCGTTGGTAATTTTTTGTTTGTTGGAAAATGAAGATAAGATGGCATTTTAATTTTTTGTTTTAAAACATGCAATTTTTGATATGCCATGCGTTTTGTTTGTGAATACGGTATTATTGACGTCACGCTGATCAATGTCAGTGGAAGCCGTCTTACCAACCAGTAGCGATATGTACATCATAATGACGTAGCCAGTTCCAACCGTTTTGGAATGTGCGGAATGAAAGTTACACATTTTTAGTTCTATTGTTGGATATAGATTCCAAAACCAGAAATATAAACTTTAATTCTCCCACACATTTTTAACAGTATCCATAGTTTGTGAAAATACCCTTTTGAGTAGCTGGATTCAATAACTACTAAAAAAAAAAAAAGGTGTTTTTTGAAATGCAATCGCTTGCGGCTAGTGTTCAAACTTTTCCGTGTATCAGTGTGAAACCTAGAGAAGTAATATTTACACAGCAGATAAAGAAAGGATTGGAGATACCAAAAAGACGCTGGGAGCAAAAACAGCTTCTGTGTAGTTATTGCATCCAGCTCCTAAATTGATATTGACCATCACTGGGGCACTTTAGATCTAGTCGGCAAACGTGGAGAAGGCCATTCAAGTTATTTTCTTTTATGATGTTTATACAAAATGCTGTCTAGGTCTAGGGCTGTTGTCCTGTTCAAAGTGGGATTCTTACAGGGCAATCCAATTATTGCCGATCGGATTCCTGATTTTTCTAAGCACCTTTTGGTTCTGCTACTCGCTATATAAATTAGTCAGTAGCTTTATAAATACCCAATTTGAATGGGGTAATCTCTCATTATTGCCATGAAAATCTGAAAGCACAGGTCCCGATGATGCCGAATCTGCGTTCAGTGCCTGCTGGAAAATTGTACCATCCTTCAAAAACGTTTGTTCACAAACTCAGAATTTGCCTCGTTGTGCCCCCGCATGAGGGGAAAAAATTGAGATCAACTGTTGACTGATGATTTTACTAATATGCTTAATTTAGTCAATGCGAACTGTTTGTTCATTGGCGATCTGCGGTCATATTCGGGAACAATGACAAGGTAGTGACATTATCAATAAAACCTTTATCGATGTTTTTCTGCTAGGGGGCCAGGTGTGAAATCGATCTTCCCATGGAATATTACAACACAATTAGTTTCGAAAATATTAATTAAAAGGAATTCTGTATTTTTTCTCTTGTTTTATTTTCAACATAGAATGATACAATGGGTAAGTATGATTTTTCTAGGTAACCAAACATTTTTGGTACAAATCTCAAAGCATTTTACACATATTATGTTCATTTTGTAATATTATACACAATAATTAATAATTTGGAGATTGTACAGGTACATTTGACAAAAATCAACAATTCAACTATAAAAGCTCTGCAAATACATTCAAACTAACTACATTATTTAACATTATTATTTTGTGAGACCAAAGTGACCACTGTTTTCAACATCGATCTATGCTTTTGGATTAATTTTATTTACTCAAAATATATTTTTTACCCCTAAGGTTTGAATTTTTGTTATTTTCTTTAATTTACAATCAAAATTGGGGATTTCTGCGTTTTCCTTACAACCTCATTTCCAGAAGAGAACATTTAAAATAGATAGTAAATATTTGTGCCATTTCCATATCTAACCCGATCAAACCCGACCCATGCAATAATAATAAATAATTAATTGAGCTTTAAGAGGATTTTCTACACCAATGTTGAAAGTCTTGTAATTCCACAGCAATAACTTTATGCAGAAAACTGTTCTAATCAATCATATTGCGAAATAAGTTTTATGGTACCAACATAATAACATACAACATAAAATTATCTGATTTTTAACAAAATTTTTACTTATTATACGCTAGGAATCTTACAGAACGATCGAAGATCTATCTGCCCTGGGGTGGAAATATTTTATGTGATTTGGTATAGTGAGTTTTATGATATTAGTTCTAAGTATCATTTGCTAAGATATCAATAATAAATTATTAAGAATCAGCACTCAAAATGTCACTAAACGCCACTTTCTAAATTTGTAATACAAGCAATACTAGTAATGATTTATCTGCAGATTCTTTACGGATAGTTAGAAAAATGTCTAACGTTTCCCGTTAATAAAATGCTTGAACTGTATCCTTTTGATTTCTATGAAATACATACTAAAATGTCTAAAAGATGTGCAGTTTGAAAACCAGTGAAGGCCATTTTTAACGTTTTGCCTAAAGTTCTAGTACGTGCATATTTCATATTGATCTTAAAAGCTTAAAGTATATTAACTTTTTCTCTCGAAACCTTAGACATTTACATATAAATCATTTGTAGTATCGTTTGCCTTAGCAGACTACAAAGTGTGAATTTTTGAGGGCTGGCCTTTAATGGAATATCGAATTTATTTCTTAGAAAAGTTCTAAAGTGTATTATTTATACACCTTAATCCTAAAACTTTGGTATTTTTAAGAAAAGGCCTTGGAAATAAGGGGCTATATCATTTTGAAACGCTATACACTTCAAGAATCTATAATATTCAACAATACTCTTCAAGAAAGGAGACAAAACCAACATGGATAACTACCGTCCTATCAGTCTTCTATCACAGCTTTACAAACTCCCATCAAAATCATTAAAAAATAAATGTAATACATAATGGCAAACCGATTGAACAAGCGGCATTTTGCTAAATGTTCATTAAGTCCTACTTCCAATCATCTACTAACCTGGACGAAGTAAATGAAAAATGCAACCTGTTACTTTACCTTGGCTCTGTGGAAAGAGTGGCTTTGACCTTGCAAAGCATTGACCCATCGGAAAAGGTCTCCGGAATGATTGTGTAGAAAATATAAATAGATATGCTTGTGTATACTGATTTCATGAAATGAATGGGAAAGCGGCATCTATGAAACGACAGAAACACATTTGATGCAGAGAATAAATTATATAAAAAAACTGTATTTATTTAGTTGAGAGAAGCATTTGTTCAAAGCTGGATGCCAGAAGGCTGGTGATGATGATAACGATTTTAATGTGCAAAATGTTTTGATTTATTTATCTGATTTATTCAAAATTATTGTCCTTTAAAAATTTTATACCTCATAAAATGTCTTTATAGCAATATGTACTGAAAGGAATATTGATATAAACCAAGTAATAATTTATTGAATAACTTATTGAAGCTTATAAACCTCATTTCAATATATTTTTAATCATTAAAGATAATATTAACAATCTCAAAATGAATCATGAAACTGAAAAGACACAGAAAAGAAAAAAATAACAGTAGCGACTGGGGCTTTTTTGTGTCTTTTTAGGCTTTGTGTTTCATTTTGAGAGTTGTTAATATTATCTACAATGATTAAAACAAACAAAAAAATCAGCCCGTCTGAAACCATAATATAATATTATTATTATTTACTGCAAATAAACTACCTAATTTATGGTTACGAAACAAATGTTAAAATCTGAATTATGACTGCAGCAAAAAGCTACACAATCACTTATGTATTGAATCATAACTGTAATTGTTTCATATGTTACTATGGGGTTTGTGATGATTGAAAAGCTTCTAATAAAAAAAAAAACCTTGCACTTTGCAATAGTGGACTCTCCTTCACACGGGAATACATAATTATTTATTACATTATATTTACTAAATCTGAGCAATAACCATTTAAACTTTCACAGGAAGCAATCACTTTGTGGTTAGACTAATTTAACACCACTTTATTTGAATATATAAAACCAACATGTTTCGGTTCATGCTGAACTTCCATCAGGGTTGTATAAATACAGTGGAACCTTGCTTAACAAGCATCATTTGTCCTAAAATCTTACTCGTAATGCCAAGCACTCGTTAAGCGAAACGATTTTTCCCATACGAATCAACCAATGTAAAATATAATTATACATTCCATTCTGAAAAAAAAAAAAAACTCCCAAACCCTCCAAAGTCACGTTTGAAAACGCTGTCTGGCCTAAGCTTCTTTCAAGCAGAAATGAGGGTTCTCTTGGTGACTCCTTTTCATGCCTTCTTGTCACTCGTTATGCGAAATGGCGCTCGTTAAGTGGGTCATTTTTTTACAATTTGTTTTTCTCTTATGGGAGGTACTCGTTAAACGGGTTTCACTGTACATACTAATTAAAAACAGAATTATTACAAGAAGTTTGTTTTGGAAACATAGAAGAGAGATAGTGAGAACATCAATTTTGGTGGGGGTTAGGTAAGGGAGATTGGGTAGGAGTGGGTGAAGGGAAGCAGAAGGGGAAGATGAAGAAGTTCTAGAAATTGAATAAAAAACATTTTAAAATAAACTATTAGATTTATCGAGCTCTATCTTTCTCTCTCTCTATCTCTCTCTCTCTCTCTCTCTCTCCCTCTCTCTCTCTCTCCGAAGAAGGTTCAGGATGACCCGAAACAGTTGGTTTTATAATATATGGTCAAATAATGTGGTGATAAAATAAAATATTTTTATTGAAATTACAATAACTTTTTATTTATTTTGTAACAAAATAAAATGATTCTACATATATATACCTACTCAAATATTGTTTCGTTGGTTTTTTTTTTTACATTGAATTTCTTTGCAACTAAATACAAGTCTAAATGTCAACATTTTTAGTAAAAAATCCTCTTGCTTAGAAAGTATGCTGCAACATATTGGAGGCTTTTGATGTATTTCACACATAGTCACTGAATACATGAAATTTTGTATCAGACGTACTCATGTTTATTTTATAACAAAATTATTATTCAAACTTTTGTGTTAAAGTTTGTTTCAGACACATAATTGTATGAAACATGTTTACATGAAACATCACATTGATTGTAGTAAATTGTATAAAAATGTTTGTGTTCATACCTTATAACTAAATTTATGATAGGCCAATTTTTATATTATGTATTGATAATGTCTGTTACATCTAGTCAGTCCACTACACAGCTTGAGTTGCAATGCAGTAAGGAGAAACAGATATCAGAGATCAATAATGAAGCCTTTTCTTTAAAAGCTATATCAATTTGGTGGTTCAACATTAATTGTGCTAAGACAAATATATTAATTGAAATTACCATAAATCATAATATTATTTTATTGCCAACATTTGTGATTGAGACTTGTGATGTGACACATATTGATTCAATTTAAAAATTCCTTAAACTGAATCTCAACATATATATATATATATATATATATATTATAATACATTCCTAATTTGTTCTGCTTTAGGCTGTACAGTAAGCTGCATCAATACTATTACTTGATCCATCGGCGATTATCCCCGTATCGAGATGTCGCAAATGTGATCTATAATTCTTGATGTTTCACTAAAACCCATACATTGTGATTGATGTGATAAGTTGCGTTAAATAGGTCAGAATCATGTCAATGTGTACATATTATCCAGCTTACTGTACAATGCTGTTTGTATTTCAATATTAAAAATGCAAATGGGAGAAATTTTTGATACCTTGTTTTTTGACCTTAGGCTATTTCTGAAGCCGTACATTAAAAAGCCAATGTGCGAGGTTTATCTATTCTATGATATGCTCTAAACATACATAGTATGTATCAAAATTGTGTCAGAAAAAAAACATGACACCGTAATGAAGTAATGAGTATCTATGTAATTCATTTTTATAGTTGAATGATGTTTGATCCAATTAATGTTACAAACATTTTAAGACATAATATCATGTTGGATACCTACGGGTAGCTACATATATATTATGAACTTATTCATATTATTAGTCAAACGTGATACGGTAAAAAAAAAACTGATTCACACAACCTTTTATTGATATCTGATGTATTTCCTAAAGCATACAAGAAAATATAAAACATACATACACATCATTTCTGATGTCAAAACCAGATAATAAAATCAGTGTATCGTCACAGGAAAGCAATGCTGAGGTAAGAGCGGACATTTTAAATTTATAAACTGTATTCTAAAAGGATTTTTCGTAGATTGACGGGGCTTGAGAAAGACACAGAAAAAAAACGTGTAAAATAATGTATGTTCGTTGGGAGTGGCAGTTACAGCAGTACAACTTTCCTGTAAAAATACACACCCAGGTAGGTATTAATTACTTTCTTTATATTTTACACATTGATCATAACAATATTTAGAAATTATGTAGTATTACGCTTTAAACATCTTACAGATAAACTATATAAAAAAACAACTATCTACGTATAGGATGAAAACCCAATTTATAAATGTGTCTTAATTTATATACTTTCATGGCCTTGGAAGAACTACTGTAACCCCTATTCACACATACACAAGGAAGTTAAATGTCCAATGATGAGACTTTTGGCATGAGTTGATTCTACGGCAACTGTGGCTACCTTTGCAGTGACTGTCAATCAAAAATGAAACTTGAACAGTACTTTTTAGTAAAGGAGCTCCCAATGAGGTGAATATACCAACAGTAAATCATGCTTTTTCGATATTTGCCATCTCTGCAAAGCTGTAGGCAAAATTTCTTGGCTACGACTCCATGTATGTATGTACTAATGTCAGTTTCCATACAAAATCAGGATGATGTTAAAAAATAGCATAGTGCCTAAAGTCTCCTATAGTGGATGGGGCTATACATTGGCTAGTTTAAGGGAAGGGTGACATCTGAGAAATCAGTGTCTACTAATTTATAAAAAAGGTCATTTGTGTGAACTATGTTTTTCATAGATATTTTTAAAAAATTACTAAATTCTTTACAAACACAATGAGATTTCAGTTTTAAAAACAGCTCTAAAACAAAATTGTAGCATTCTATAGTTGACGTAACACTGATGTCTTAACAAGTTTCATTATGCAAAAAATTGACCATAACATAGAGACACTTAAACAACAAATTAATATTATTGTACACTTATGTAAACCTAACAAATACTTTGTAACTTTCTAATTTGAAAACCACATGGTAGACATTGTGTTCAGTCCATTTTTTTTCGTCGCTGATTCCTTTTCATAAGATCCACCATCACTGTATTATCCCTTTATCATTTTTTCACTTTGCGTTAAATGTGTTTTTAGAAAGGAAGAGATTTATTAATACCTACTCGTTCAAATGAAGTATTTGATATAAAAACTTTTGCTTTATCATATTATTTCCCTGTTAATCTTTAAAGTTTGCTTATCACAATAATTGATCACACTCATACATCATGTTCCTGCAAAGCAGTATTTGGCAAACCTGGTGTCTTGAAGTCACAATAGTTTTAATGATTTAGGAGATTACTTTTTCTTCAGCACATCTCTCAATCCAAGTTATTCCTGATGAAATGTGGAAGATGGTGTCAGCAGTCAGTAGGACGTGCCCGAGGAAGAGCACGGACCAATGATTCCATCCATACTGGGAGACTCGCATTCGTCCATCAATGGGAATTGCGATAGTGAAAGCTGTGGATAAAACCATTGTTCTGTAGTGAAAATATTGTGCTGTTTGGTCATATCCCATGTGGTTTAGTCCATCCATTCAATTTTCAGCTACGTCTCGGTATCATTATATTATTTCTTACATGTGATCGGTATCATTATATTTTAATGAAATCTGTGGTCTTAACTATCATATAGCTATACATACTAGTTATATTCAACTTTGGTATTTATAACTGCGGTTCAATTTTTATTTAAGTAATCTACCACTCAGTTAGGAAAATTGCATCATGAATTTTTGCACTATTATGTACTTACAGGTTAAGAAAGTTGTTTTATTGCTATTAATTATTAAACTTTATTGAAATCACTTAAATATTATGTGTGCTAATAGTCTGGTTTTGCTTTTTTTAATTGTGCACTAGTTTTGGGAAGGAACAGTGTCCCCACTAATAATGTAGAGTTTTACCTCTCTCGTTTCGTTGACGGCCGGGAGCAGTCCGTCGGTGGAATTGGGGGTGCGGGGGCTCGGACTGGGGGCTCCCCGGCCCCCCGAGGGCCCCCCCTCGCCGCCGCCGCCCAGCGCCCCCAACCCCACCCCTCCTTGCAGCTGCGCCAGCCTCATTTGCATCTGCTGCCGCCTCTCCTTCTGTTCTCTCTCTCTCTCAAACCGACGCATGCTGAAGCTTCGTACTGAGGAGGAACTGCTCTGTAGAGATGTTAGACTGGGACGTCTTGAACCTGATTGGAGGTTAGGCACATTAGAACATTTCAAACTGTGGATCACACACTTCTAATCAATAGGATTTTATACTCTCAGGGGAATAAACTAATCTATTTGTTGAAGGGTATTTTAGTAGTTATGCTACGGTTTAAATTTATTTTATAGTAAGGAGACAAGAGGCATAATACCTCACTGTCAATGCTGTAAACAAAGAAAATCTAAAATATATGTACACATTTTATTTAAATCAATAATAAATACATGTATCTGGATTATCACTAACTATAAATACATATTATTATAATATAGTAGGTAGGCAGTATCTTAAAATTAAGAACCCAAATCCATCTAAAGATATTACTAATTTTAACATATCGTCGGTCCAATGCTAAAGTCGCCAATCTGCAAAATCATCACCTCGAGATATTGAGGTTTGAAGTCTCTAAACTGGCATCAAAAGTGGATTTACATTGTTACTAAACCACCTGATTTATGCGTTAATATTTATCAATTCCAGTGATTTGATGTATTTTACCATAAACCGATTTTGGATACTAGTTCAAAAATCTTAAACATCCGTATCTTGAAATGATGCTTTTGCAGATTCGCGACATTGGCATTGGACCAACGATATTATTATAACTCTAACTACTCTTAGTAAGTACATACATAACTAAACAAAGGAGGAAAGTCATGCAAAACTATATTATCAAACAAAAGCAAATATATATTATACTTTCCTAGATAGGTTTTTAATATGTACTAATAAACAGGTATAATAATAATTACTTGTACTTGCGAAAATGTTTTGATTGTGTCGAAAGCAATGAAAACTTAAACTACCCTGTAACCTAGTTTACAAAGCGCATAAATAAAAAAACATTTAATTTTGTTTCCATTCCGGTTAGTATTTTTCCCAGTGCAGCAAGTTGCATAGCATGTTTAAACTTATATTTAAAATACATTCAAATCGGAATGGAATCAAGAAGACAATAATCTGTATTTTTGTCTGAAAAGTGAAAGACCTACAATATTAATTTATTTTAATTTTCCCTCTATGTAAGTACTGAAATGTGAATTTTCATAAAATATCATTTTAATGTGCATTATGATGGTGCTGAAGTGATTGTGAGTGATGTTATTAATAAAATAACAAAGGAATTCATAAAATGTACCTAATACAAAGATACAATGGTAGACAGTAGTGATAAAGCGATACATAATTTATGATAGATGGAGTGAAACATTACATTGTATTAATTATGATGTATGAGTACATATTTATTAAGCTGGTACCTATGTTGACTGTTGTAGTTAGTTTTAACGAAAGCCATGACTTAAAAAATATATAATTATGTACAGTGTGTTTTTTTATAGATTGTAAAAGCTCATTAATTTAAAGCTATTAAAGATGTAGGTACATAGTAAAATTGAAGATTTTGAAAAACTAAAGGCATTTTGTGCATAGGAGAACAAGATTTTTACTGTGATAAGTGGAAAGTTTCCGAAAATTAAAATATAATCTACAAATAAGGTATTAAAGAAAATGGGCTTGACCACCTTGCCTTTCTTCAATGCTTTCTTATGACAAGAATTTCGAATGACTTTACCTCGGATTCTAAACAAATCATTTATGGATTTACTGCTGAAATCTGCAGGGTCAGAAAGTGGGAAATGTTGTTTTCATGAGATAATATTATGAGGTTATGGTATTGGAAGATAATATTGCGATTTCTAACAATATTTGCCTTAACGTTCTGCCTGGTTTCTGTATCAAGTTACCTATCTTACATTATACACCTACCTATATCTATGTTTCTTCGCCTTAAAGACACTGATGAATAATAAAGCAAGTTGATTTTTACCAGGGTTAAACTATTGATCTACTTACAAGAATAAATACTATTGTGAAAGGAATATAAAGTTAGTTACAAACTTCTCTCAATGTGTTGTATCATCATGAATTCAGACAATAATAAGGTTAGACGGTGTCTTTGACTGTACATTATTATTCAAGAACTAACCTTCCAACGGTTATGCCAGTTGGGAGAGGTTTCTCTGTTCTAAACACAATATCTCTGAATATTGACAAAAAGGTACCTATGCGTATTAGGTTTTATTGAGAGTGAGTTTAGAAGAATAATCTTACCGTTGATGCTTAGCTGTAGGTACTAGATGAATACCTACATAAATATCTACTTTATTATTTTGCCATGTATGCGTCTAGAATATATGTTGTCTTTTAATCACACAGTAGATATCAGAAACTAAAGTATAAGTAATTTGACATAAAATGCACAATATTGCACAACTTTCAGAAGTATTTTACCCCAGAACAGGTTTCAACTTAGGTAATGTAAACCGTAAAATAATATAATTATGTAACATATATTATACTTATATTTAAACATAGCGTATTGTATGAAATTGTATAATTTTCTTTCAATAAAAGTCGATTTATAAACACTGAAACTGAAAACTGAATTAAGCAATTATGTATTTTTTGTATCTTTTCTAAAAGGCTATTACTTACAGCCTCTTATAGTTATACATTTTTGGTACTTGTAATAGTCATAGGTAACTAAATTAATGATCTGAACTTTTGTAAACTTCCTAGGGTCTGCTACCCCTTCTTCAAGGAATATGTTCTGTAGTTACTTAGCTAACCTTGATGAGATAAAGTTTGTATGTGAGGTTGAAGAGTAATGAACCATTACGCCAAGGAAAATATTAAGAAATGGATACCTATGTATTAATTATCAGGAGAACCATTATCAAACCTCTGTGCTACAAATAAATTAAAAAAAAATGTGAACAACAAAAAATACATTTTAATGATTTTCTGACAAGTTACTGATTGAGCAACCAATTTCAAAAGAGGTAAATTAACGGTTTGGCGAACAGCACAAAAGTCTCTGCTATTATTTTTACTTGAACCTTGGAATATGCAGTATTTAATTCTTCAACATCAAATATTGTTTTCAAATTCCGGGAGAGTGAAGGTGAAAATTTTTTGAATGGTTTACTTTTGATTCAATGAAAGGTTGTCGGCCAGGAATCAATAAAAAATTTTAACAACAATATATAGGATTGATTTTCATTGGAAACAAGGATGCATTAGTAGGTACCTATTGAAATAATGTTAGAAACAAGGGAAAACAAATTATATAAATAAATGACGTAAACAGAAGTTCTGTGAAATGTAATGTGTAAAGGGTTTGTAATAGGAGCAACTGTCAAGATATAACATGTTCTAGACAGCACAAACGATGCCACATCAAATGAATTTCTTTTGAGCTTAAGATGGGGGATGATATTATAGGTGTACCGCTGATAGCTCCGTTGTAACCTCTCCATCTTTCTCATAAGCGACACGTGTAAAGAGGCCCACGGATGAAATGATTTTGTCCGTCTAATATTAAGGAAACATGTCGAAAGGGATCGGAGAATCGACGTGGCTTAAGAAAAAGATGGACGGATGACCGGGGCTGCAAATCGAATGGACAAAATCAGATTGTTCGTAGGCTTGATTCCATTATGCGAGTTGCTTGCAGGCAAACTTCAAGTTGCATCAGTTTGCATATTGGAAACCTCAACTTGCATGCAAGTGGTATTGCAGGATGAGGTTTTCGACATGGAACTTGCAGGATGAGGTTGCTACTTGCAACTTGCAGTTTGCGCACATGTTACTGCATAATGGAATCGAGTCTTAGCACAAAGAAAGGTTACAGCGGAGCTCTCGACGACAGGACCATAAGGACACAAGGGCTAACGCTAACAATCAGAAGACCTGAGAACATGAGGTAGGTATTAGGTGTAATGGTTAGTGACATGAACACTGACAGACCAGGCAGAGAAGAGGCACAACCAAACAATACAACACAACATGTACGACGTGGATACGTATTGATGTCACCTGCCGCGGGCAAGCTAAGAGCGCGCCTCTCGGGCATATGGCAAGAGATTAGCAAGATGGCCGCCGCGCGGGCCGCACCTGCGCGCGACGGGGCGCCCAAAGGGGAGGGCGAGGCGCGCCGGCCCGCGCTGCGCAGCGAGGAGCGGGAGCCCGTCCTCCCCGGTCCGTGCCCCGGCCCTTGACATGGCCCCCCATACGGCCCCTGCCCCTGCATGTCCTGCACGCACAGCGGGATCCCTGGACACACCAGACAACACAACCCTGTTGTTAGTTCACCAAACTCACTCCACTGGGGACTTATCAATATACCTAATCAGTGCTGTCATTCGGCCGGTTCGCGCCAACCGATTGTTGGATTTAGGCATTTGGAGAACCGGTTGTAACAAAACAGTTTTTGCCATTAGTTGGATAGGCACATCCTGGATATCCTAATTCAATTCTAAAATTAGAAATAAAAAATAAAGTAAATATTTAAAATGTCGTAAATTGCAAACATGAGGTGTGACACTACTGGACATCGGATTGCGACTGAGGCTAACATTTAGTAGGAAAAAATTGCCTAATATGAACTAAAGTCAAGACATTAATTTTTTAAAAGCTTTATTGTTGTACCAACAAATCATCGTAAATAGGTTTATTTTAAGGAAATGTTTTCCAAAGTTTTCTTCGACAGAGCTGCTTTTATTTTGTTTCATTGGGCGATCTCTAGTGGCCAGAAATCAAAGTAATATCTGATGCAAAACATAGGTACTTTATCTTATATTATGTAGGGAAAAGGCCCAAATATGTAAATGCAGATAATCCGATGTCTGGACATCATAAACAAATAATAGGATTGCTTTGTTTTACACCACTATTTATTAATCTTTTCGATCCGTCCTGGATTTCCTTTGATTCAAACTTCACCAGGGTTCAAGGATTCAAGAAGTAGCTTGAGTCATAGCAAAACCCATCAACATCGAACAAATTAATAAATTGTTGTGTAAAACAAGAATTATATATTTTTTTACGAGTAGGTAATAAATATTTCTCTGTGAATGAAACGATTGCTGCTTGTACCAACCTGATTCCCAAAAAAGAACCACTTTGTCAATTTATTCTACATCATGGAAAAATCACAATATTTGATACTATCTCATAAATAGAAAAAAAAATGAATGCAGAGTCATTTTGACCTGCAACTCTGATGGTGGTAATAACCTAAATTGATAAAAGAGAAAATAAAAATCGTAGGTAATTAAGGGTATTTGATTGTGTAGGTAAGTGTCAAGTCAAGTGATGTGAGTCTACGTCAGAGAGTGTAGTAACATAATAATGTTGGTGTAAAATGGTGATGGGGATGGTGACAGATTATAAGTTTTGGTTTTAAATATAAATATCGTTCTACTGCGTAAAAAAAAAACATTGACATTTTTGAAAGATTCCCTAGGCATTCATGCAAAAAGTTCAAACTTGAAAAAATAGTGAAAATTCGGTCACGAAAATAAGAAGCGTTTTTTTCATTCTGCAAAATCGCGAAATTTAGAAAAAATGCATGCCTGTTGACCAGTAGAGTCAACGCACGTTTGTACGATCCTCAGGTTATAATTAATACATCAATGGGTATGGATGGAATGGTTCATATTTTAATAGTTCTATAAATATCTACCAACCAAATTTATTTTCGGGTTCAAAATTCGATTATGAAATTATAAACTTTCACTAAATATTCCAGCTTGACATTTGTCATTTGATGGCAACATGCTCATCAGCGCCCTCTAGCGGCCCGAGTTGTACGAATTGATTTGTTCATATGTTTTAATAGATTTTCCGTGAAATATATTCATAATAAATTATAAAAATCGAAATTTCGAAAATAAGAAAAAAATAGGTTACCTACATACGATTTTACTCTCCTTTCGCTCTTTTTTTTTTAAAGCGACTTTTGGATTTTATTAACATTTAAGAGGAACGGCTGCGCGGCCTGTTTCATACAAAACTTAATTTTGGATTTGAGGCCAAAATACTCACCTAAAGCTAATGATATTTTTTTCATTAAAAAGTATAGTAAATATCTAATACGGATTAGTAATTAGTAATTTATTTATTTTTGTTTTACATTAAGAAATATAGGCCATTAAAGGAACTGATTTTTCGCGATTTTATAGGCACTTTTAACAATTATTTGGGGGCTAACGGTGATGTAGTTTTACCCCGTTTGCTTTGTAAATATAATGAAATATAAAATGAAAAATTAAAAAAAAGGCATTGAATAAGCATTATGGTGGATTTAAATTAAATAAAAAAACCACCAATTTACGTTGGAACACAAATTTGCTGTACATAATTTAAAATATCGACCAGAAAAAGTTTTTTTTTTAAATGTTTTGTTTTCATATTTTTATTTTTATCTAAATAGCAAATACGTTAATTATAAAAAAAACGATAAACCAGCAAATAATTTTTTTAAATTACGATTTTTTTTTCATGGCTTATATTTAACAATTTAAAACAAAAATAAATAAAGTACTTCTCATACGTACTTAGATATTTACTACTAAACCTTTAATTTTAAAAAAAAATCAGTTTGGATGGGTATTTTGGCTTCAAATCCAAAATTAAGTTATGTATGAAATAAGCAGCGCAGCCATTCCCCTTGCCTCGCTGCTCTCACACTGTCTAAATTGTTTAGAAAGAGAATGACATATTGATTACAATAGCAATACAGCCTAGAAGCCGTAGTGTAGCATGTTGCCAGTATTTTGACAAAGCTACGTGTGTATCAAATATCATAGACGTCATTTATTTTTAGAATTTTAGATTTCTATAATTTATTAATATATTTCAAAAATGTATGGACAACCTCAACGTCTCCAACTCGCGCCGCTGGGGGCGCTGGTGTAGAATGTTGACATCTCAATGTATTTTAAATGTCAGGAGCTGCGCGTATAATTATATTCCTACGGTGTTTGCTTTCACACACTTACACATAGGCAAAGACAGGGGCTTCATAACAGGATTACTGAGGATCGTATAATCGTGTATTTACTTTACAAGTAGTGTTATTTGGGTTTTCGTTTGGCGAAAAGACCATCTATGGGGTCAACGAATTTGATTTCATGTAAATGATTATAGGTACGATTGTTCAATTTTATGTTAGGAAGGAACATTGTTTTTTTTTTCACGAGAAAAAAGAAAGAGTAAGGTAGATTTAGATGTAATTTTGTGAATCCATAAAAAAACATTTACTTATACATTATTACCTAGCGAACCGGGAAAACTGGAATGACACCACTGATTATAGCATCTTTCTGACAAATTTTCACCTAAAATTATTAAATTAAATGGTACATTTTGAAACTGAATTTGAATAAATGTTCTTAATATTATTAAACCTAATTTAAAACCTAGTTAAGTATATTATTCTATAACTGCCTAACTATTGTATGATGCATCTAAAATTAAAATGAGATTTCAAATACAACAATTGTTATACAACCTAAATAACATTAAATACCTATAACCACAATAAAACAAAATTCACAAAAAGGTCTGAATATTTTGCGAACTTTTTGGTTTAACAATGCAACATATTTATATTTTGGATGAAAGTGTTTGTTTTTATTGCAATTCTGAAATAATGAACTATGCATCTTCTGATAAAATCACTTATCTACACTATAAAATAAAAATAATCAACAACTCACCAATGACGTTTAGCGCTAACCTAATAGTATTAGAATCCTGCATATAAGGTTGATAATAAATATTGACATATCAGCTGCGTTTGAAAGAGGTACCTTTCTTTTCTCTGCCCAGTTTTCATGTTATAAAAAAATAACTAGTTTCTTCATATTTAATTATTTATAGAACACGAACAATTGTGTTATAGTCTTGGCCTATTATTTCGGCAGCATTTTTGGCAAGGGAAGTGAAATATAGCTCCCTGAATGTGTAGTTTAAAATTAGTAAGTAATTAACTCAATTATACAATCAAACCCCAGTTTTTAACAAAATGCTCGCGAAAACTCCAAGTAAAATAAATAATTCACAGTAATAGCAAAAGTTTTAGATCGTCACTTGGGGTGCAACTGTATAACGTGGAAATAAAATACAATGAGAACAGACTGTAAAAAGTGAACATTAAGAAGAGAAAACTAGAATACGAAGCCACGGGGAGGTCGTGGCTCTAGTACCTGACAGTTTGTCACCTGTTTCGCTGGAGAAGAGCATCGGAGGGGAGAGGCTGGCGTCTGCGTAGTGGCCTGCCTGGACATTGTGCGGCAACCGGCCTCGGGTGTAGAGATGCAGCACCAGGCAGAGCAGGCCGGCCAGGATGGCGATCCCGGAACACACTCCCAGGAGGGTGTGCACGTCTGACGTCAGCAACGCCATGTCTGGAAGGATTTACATACCGACTTAAATTTACTAATAAATGTGTTTACCCCTCTGGGAATAACTGGGGATTTTGGTTGGGTTTTCTCTACTGACCTAACTTTATGAATTTTATATAATTAGCGGTACGTACATCTACTTAATGTAGGTACATCGGCACTTGGTATTACCTAAGTGGAAGTTTTTGCTCCTAGTATGTTTTTTTCTTTTTTTCTGATCCCACCAGTCACAATGATGAGTTCGTAGAAAATGCAAAGTTTTGCTTCTATAAAATTATATAAAAAAAAAAAAATTCCAAGTAATTCTTATAACACCCCTTTCGTGATCTCTTCTCAAGAGATTGTAAAAATACTATTCAGCTGAATATAGAACATCAGTCCTTTTTTAAAGAAAATTTTATCAAGATTGACGTTCTTAATTAAATTCAAATAAACATTAAATTTAAAAAAAAATTGTTTTCATTTGTCAAATTTATGACTTTTTGGGTGTGACGTCACTGGGCCATCGAATTTGCCGGTAGATAAATTCACTATACTCGATTTTGTATTCAAAAATTCAAAACGTTTTTAATTCTAAAAATGTTTTTGCAGTGTACAAATGTGAGCAACCTAGCCGCACTTTCATTAATTTTTTCCGTTTTTCTAATATCCCGAACCTCGTTTGTGTGATTATGTCAAAACAAGAATTAACTTTACCGTACATAATTATATATTATATTCACAGTAAACCATAACTAAACACAAGTATTAAAATTATGTACCCATTTAGAAAATTTAGCTCAAAGAATAATAACAATATGAATTAATCATACATGGTTGGTTGCCGATTTGCTAACGAATATATTATATTTACGTAATTAATTACCTTTTTTTTACATCTAACAACAATTAATTCACTCAATTAAGTCATACAAATTAAATTAAACATTTCCAAAATTGAAAAATGGTCATTTAAAATACAAAACAAATTCGACAAGTAAAATTTTCCATACAAATCCAAAATCAAAATACGCGGGACGTCAAATGTCGAGAATGCAATGGTATCCAAAAATAGGGCGTTTTGATAAGATGGTTTTTTTAAATTATTTAGCTACTTTTAAAAAACGATTTATAAATTCTATGTATATATATATATAAACTGATATATTCAATATATTTTTTTAAGCCATATAGTTTTCACCCAAGTTCCTAATTACATAAGTAAATGTGGTGTTCCTATACATATTTGTTGGGGTTGTGAAAAAGTTCGGATCTTTGGGTTAACTTTCAAGAACGAACAAATACGTATTTAATTTAGGCAGCTGGCTTTTTAGAAATGTGCAGTGAACTATCGATTGGATCAAAGTCACGAGAGACTGAATTGAAAGATGGTTCACTCCCGGAAAGGCTTACCTCATTGCACTTTATTTCTGTACCCTTGTTCTAGACTAGAATCTAGAGTTTCCTGCCTGTGTCATCCAACCGTTCGAAGGAATTATGCAGAAGATTTATTCTATAAAAATGTATTTATTTCGAGAATGGAAAAACATTTTCAGAATCTCCCCCTTTGAAAGACGAACGTTCAGTATTGAATTGTTAATTTATTGACACTGCCTTTGCCATGCTAATCGTCTGGTCTTAAAGGGGCACCACTCTCTCCCACTCTCTTCCACTCTCTCCCCTTCGGTTCCTTTTTGTTTGTATTCTCATTTGAATACTTTGAATTTGCTCGTTCAGCAGCTTAAGTATGGATCTACACAATTTAATTCGTTTGTCACGTACAGCGTCGTGTCGATCATATGTGCAAGTGGAAGGCGTGACCACGGATCATCGTAAAATACAATAAGAATCGCCTTTACAAATTTCCAACATAAACAGGTACATGTATACATTCTGTTCCCTATATCTTCGGACGTTTGTTATATTATTCATTAATACAGTTTAATAACCGATAACATCAACGGATGCATTTGGATCCTAGAATACATCAGATATATTTAGTTTTATCCTTCCTTTGACGTTCCCTTTCGCTATGTCGTGTACTATACAATTTCATATTACTTATTACATATATTTTTCCGTCATCCAAATTTTTCACTATATCATGCACTCATATTATATTATATATATTATATGTCATGTATTTTAATTTTTCTTATAGTATTTTCTGCAACTTAAAAACTTTTCCCTTTATAACATCTCTGTGTCATGCACTTATACATTATTATACATACTCGTATATATCATAAATATTTTATACTTACATACGTACTATGTATCATGTTCTTTTTTGTTGTTGTTAATTTAAACCTTTTTTTCTTTCCGTGTTGTATACAAAATCATGTAAAATGTTAAAATATGTAAAAACCCATTAGGACGTTGATAATAAATAAATACATACATATGTTTGTAAAGACATTATTCGGAAATCGCATTTTGCTTATTGTCAAAACCATTTGCACCTTTTTTAATACAAAAATAAGCCAAAGTCAGGGCGATTCCCGAAAAACCCGTTTCCTGAAGAGGACGACGTGAAAAAGCAATGAAATGTTTTTAAGGAAATTTAATAACAAAAGTAATACATTGAAGACGCTATTTAGAGGATGCCTTTGAAAGAAGGGATAAAGCAATATGGATGCTGTTGGGGGATCGATGGCATGAGTTCAAAATACCATAAGACCAACAAATGACCGAGATGCCAAAATGAAGTGAGAATGGGCTAGCCATGTATCCAGAAGGAACGCTGACAGATGGTACCAAACACTCAACTGCGAATGTTCTGGAATGAAGTATCGTAGGTATATTAAAGTAGTAACATGTTTGTTGAGTGTCTTCATTACACCTCCAAGTTTTGACTCCTGTTACATACCTTCAGTACAGAAGACTTTCCTGACCGGCTTGGAGTAGGACACGCTGTGGAAGCCAGACTCGCACTGGCAAATGGCGTTGTGATTGATCTGGATGCAGGAGGCGTGGGCGTCCATGTACTTGCAGGCCTGTCGGTAGAAACACTGCTCCCCCAGACTCTTTGCTGAAACGAGAATACTCAATGTTAGATCGTTATTCATCTCTGCTTTGATTCATACGCACGAAAATGGCTTCCATGGAGATAAAAAATAATTAATGTGTTTCAAAAAAAGTTTTATGTTCTCGTACAAAAATTTGGCATTATTATCAAAAACATAATTTAACTTTTTCCACTTATTTCCATTTTGTTCAGATTATGTTCGTATTAAAATGTGTGGTTTTCTGGTGTAAAACTGTTAAAATAAACCTGTCTGGTAAAATCTGTTATAAATCAATCTAGAAAAGTTTATTAAAATTTCGTATTTCGTAATGGCCAAATTTGGCTACACTGAAAAAATAGAATTTCTGTCGTGCCAGAACTATATAAAATTAAAAGTGACGTTAAAAAGTGGTGAGTATACGGTAGGGTAATTATTCTAGGAGGTTTTGGTATCTAATTACAAATTAAAAAAAATAAATCTTTTTACACGTTATGTGAATTGCTGTTGTTCTATCGATTTTGACAAACCTTCTGACGTTTAATAGTAGATAAAAATTGACAAACCTTACAGTTTGACATTTAACAGTAGATAAAAATTGACAAACTTTACAGTCTGACATTCAATAGTAGATAAAAAATGACAAACCTAACAGTCTGACATTTTATAGTAGATAAAAATTGACACACCTTACAGTCTGACATTTAATAGTAGATAAAAATTGACAAGCTTTACAGTCTGACATTTATTAGTAGATAAAAATTGAAGATGCTGCGATAGTTTAAAAGGTTATGACAACACTAAGATGGCTCATAGGAAAATGTAAGTAGATTTAAAAAAAAAGCACAATGGTCCAAGGGCATAAATTTGACTTCAACCAAACGGTTTTCAGAAATTAGTGGCACTTTTTATCGATATTTTTATATTTCTGGAATGCATGTATCAAAATACCCATTTATTAGATGTTAAATTAAAATTAAACAAAGTCTAATTCATAGACCAAAATAAAAAAGTAAATATAATCGAGTTATGTTGTTTTGCTTTGGTTCTTTTAATCGAACTGTCAAATTCCAATACGATTTTTTTTCACGTAAAGAACAAATTTCAAAACAGTGAGTCATAGTAATATATCGAATTGTGAATTTTTGTGTGTACAGTGACAGGGAACATCTCTCCCTCTTCATGTGTCAACTGTGGTTGGAGGTGCATTCAAAAATTCTCTATTACCTAGACTCCACGCAGAAGGAAATACATACTCGTATTCAGACATAGTAGACATGCTTAACTGATCGGAATACAAATTCAAACACGCGATTATTGCATACATCCTCAACAATTATTAATATATGTGTCTAGAGTATAAGTATCAGTGAATGTGAGGTATGTTTTGAAAATTTGAATCTAGTTAGTTATTTTAGTTATTTTATCTATGTACCTACTGTGATGTGTTTTGCACCTGTTTACCATAACTATATTTGTAAAAGCCCATATGGGGCGTATATAATACAATAAATAAATGTGGAGATAATCTTCTCTGCCGTGTGCTCGGGCTGCCTCTTTCTACTGTAGGGCTTTTATTTATAATAATAAAAAAAAATGTTTCACTTTATTAACATTCTACTTGTTATTGTCATATTGTACGGATGTGAAATTACAGCTATCGGAAAAGGAAAAACGATAAATACGTGACCGTGGATGGACAGAAAGTTAGGTAAATGTGATATCGTGATTGTAGGTTTTTCTACATATGTGACTGTCATTTCGGAGAGACGGTTAGATGGAGTGGAAAGTATATAAAATATATACCTTGGTACGCATACAGGCATGTTCTTTTTCTTCAAGATCGTTCTGGCGTTCGGCTTTGGACATAGGGCTCCTTCAAAATTGTCAGTTTAGTTACTCACGTTTGGCACAGCCCTTGTTGGCTCCCAAGCGGACAGGATACTTCTTCTCGCACTCGCAGTGGCCGGTGATGGGGTCGCAGAACACGTGGTGCAGCTTGGAGTTGCACGTGAACTCGCACGGCGCGCCCAGGAACATGCCGCGCTCTGAAATACACAATTTACTATTTAAGGGTGTTACAAAAAAAAAAGAAATATGTATATACATAATAGGTATCAATATAAGAATAAACATTTTGATATTATTGGTCTGAATTGTAACAGGGTATCTCAGTTTTATTAAATGGAAACGTCATTTTAGTAGAAAACACTAAAATAAATACAAGATTCTTTTCGAAAAGGGAGTAAGGTGGCACACCTTACAAATATCGAACTCCAATAAAAAAAAATCGATTGAACACACTCCGCTGGGCCACGAACCGCTTCAATTAGTACCATTATTCAATTCATTTATGCTTCCAACTCATCAACCATCGCGCCGTTTCTCCACAGGGGTAGGCAGAGAGGACGGTCCGCCAAACAATTCGATCTTGGCATATACTTCTCGCTTCATTCACATTCATACATTCTCTTCTGCTATCCTGACTTCTGACATGGTCCGACTCGAGTATTCGATTCACTTGATTGTGACATGTCTTCCTCGGGCGTCTCCGTCTTCTTCTTCCATTCACATTCGCGTCATACATTCTCCTTACACTCCTTTATTAGTTCATTCACTCTATATGGCCAAACCATCTAAGCGTCTTTTCTTAATCTTACTCATGATACTTACATAAACTTTGCATTCTTTGCGAATCGTAATATTTTTTACACGATCATACACGGTTTTACCACACATTCGCTTCAGAGATCTCATTTCTACAGCATTCAGTCTACTTTCATCCTTCTTCTGCTAGTTCCACGACTCACTGCCATAAATCAGGGTTGGTATCAGCACTCCACTGTAGAGTGCTATCATCGCTTCTTTAGACAAATTTTTGTTGGCGCCAATTGCGTTTAGTCCTCCGTTAATGTATTCACCCTTCTTTCAATTAATATCGCTGCCGAAAAGCGGGGCAATCCAATCAAACATTTTTAAAACGCCCTTAGATGGGGTCTGTAAAATTTCATTCCCACTTTGTCACTAACTCATGGAATTGTCTGACTTTAAAAAAAAATTATTGCACGCATAGATTACATGAATAGATTAAGAATATCAATGCAATTGTAACAATCACGATTATCTATATTATACTCGTTTTATATTGATTATCAATAATATATCAAATTTTAAATCTCCCTGTCTAGAGATATATTAATTGAACGATGGGAAGCCAAATATTAATTACAATACATAATTATTTTTTTTAACACAGTAATTATATCGATATTACGGCATTTATACCAATTATATCTAGTAATTATCATGATCATGATTACTGAAAATATAATATTGTAGTAATGCTTATTATTTTGACAGCGCGCTTACGCGTCACAAAATTTGTCCTTGAAAGTTATTTGTAAAAAAAATATTTGACAAAAAACAATTGTTAAAAAGGGAAAAGCGGTGTGTTTTATGTAGCAGAGTTTTTTTCAACTGAAAAAATACAATATTCAATCAAACTTTATAATTGCATGCGCACCACTCTGAAACTAACTAACTAACTGTAAACATAACATCTACAGTTAACCTCAAAAAATATGTCACAGCCTGGATCAAAAAACTAGGTCTTCATGTTATCCAAAACATGATAAAACCAAGCCAAGCATAACCCAATATATAAAATTCTATGCTTACTTGATAGTCCCTTTCTCTTTTTCCGTGCAATATACATTCCTATTATCAAATTTGTCGAAAGTATCCAATTACATTCAATTTTTAATTATTAATTATTTTTATTGAGATTGAAAAACCTCATTGTAATATTTAATCATTGAAGAAAATAATATTAACATAACCTAAATGAAACATGAAAACGGAAAAAAAACGACAGAAAATAAAAAGATTTCAGTCGCATCTGGGACTCATATAAATAAAAAGTCGGACTCTAATCCGAGACACTATTTAGTTTGCAATTGTATTCGGGTAGAACTTTGTAAACATCATAAAGATAGCTGCCAATAATATGAGATTAAAAATGGAAAATAATATTCACAAATCTTGAATTTGAGATATGATATCGATGAAGATGACATAAATTGAACTGGTCTCATTACCTAAGTTGGTTGAGCGTTGCCCCGGATAGGCAGAGGTCCTGGGTTCGAGTCCCAGATGCGACTGAAATCTTTTTATTTTCTGTCCTTTTTTCCGGTTACGTCTTTCATTTAGGATGTGTTAATATTATTTTCTTCAATCATTATCTAATTACATGTTTATTATTTTTTAAAGATTTACCTAAATCCTATCTCTTAAATGATTTTTGTTACTGGAACCAAAATAAAAACACTAAAATGTATTTCTCTTCAAATTATATAACTAATTCTCATTTATACAGCAAAACTAAAATATTAAAACAAAACTTATCAATACACATCAATATACCTGTACCACATTTAACACATCCTCGTGAACACCTCAGAACAGGTTCTCCCAGTGAGGTGGTCACGACACATATAACACTCCATTCACAGTATCACCCCTTCAAACCTACCTTACATTCCACATTATAAAATACCATACAAAACACCTTTATTATATTTAAAAAAAACATATTATTTTAAATGGTAACCATATAATAAATAAATATTGGAGGTATTTAGAGTAACACACCGGAATCCTGAAAACCTTTACACATACAAATTATTTGATTCTGGAGCTTTGAAATATTTTTTTTCTGTGATATATTAATACATAGCCCCTGAGGTGATTTTTCACAAAAACGGCGCTATATAAATCGTCCAAGTATTATTATTATTATTATTATGGGATCGCCCCGGTGAAAGACCACAATTTAAAATGTAAACGTTGCTTTAAATGGCGTTAGTCGTATTTGATGACCATATCTGTATAGCGGTTCCATAACAATTAATACAAAAAAATATAGAACAAAAGAAAACTCTGTCTTGGCACACACTTCTTGCATCATTCGCATTTACACATCGTCTCGTACATTCTCTTAGGCTATTCTGACTTCTATCATGGCCCGACTCAAGTACTTGATTCAGTTGACAATTTTTATTTTATTATTTATTAAGTTAAAAGAAATACATGATTATTTCACTTTCTTAACTTAACTACATACATATTATATTAATTAACTACATAAATATTATTTTAATTAACTACATATATACTATATTAATTAACTATATACATATTATATTAATTAACTACATACATATTATATTAATTAACTACATACATATTATATTAATTAACTACATACATATGATATTAATTAACTACATACACATTATATTAATTAACTACATACATATTATATTAATTAACTACATACATACTATATTAATTAACTATATACATATTATATTAATTAACTACATAAATATTATATTAATTAACTACATACATACTATATTAATTAACTATATACATATTATATTAATTAACTACATACATATTATATTAATTAACTACATTCGTATTATATTAATTAACTACATACATATTATATTAATTAACTACATACATACTATATTAATTAACTACATACATATTATATTAATTAACTACATACATATGATATTAATTAACTACATACACATTATATTAATTAACTACATACATATTATATTAATTAACTACATACATATTATATTAATTAACTACATACATACTATATTAATTAACTACATACATATGATATTAATTAACTACATACACATTATATTAATTAACTACATACATATTATATTAATTAACTACATACATATTATTATTAACCGTTTTTAATACTTATTATATATCACATTACTTAATAAATACATTATATTATTTACATACCTTACATATTATTCCTATATTAAATATTATTCCAATTGTACATTGTTATTTTGCTCACTTATTTTGAGATTAAACATTTTTTTTTTAAATGTTCTTACTTGATTCTCCGTTTTAAAGCAATCGGGAAGGAGATTGTACATATCCTCGTATACACCCCCATGGCCTATGTTTCTTTTGCCACTTTCAGTCTTTACTGTATTCGTGTACAATTTATTATGTTGTCTTGTGTAGTGTTCGTGTATTTGTGATGTTTTTATAAATGCTGTGTTCGTGTGTATAAGTTCATTTTTGTATTTTCTAGATTAATAGGCATATATTATATGTGTACAGTTTTCTGATTTTCGGCAAGTTCATTTATTGATATAGCCTTTTGTGGGGGTGTCTGGGTTATAATTGAAATGTTTTGTTTATAACTTTATTCTGTATTATTTGTAATTCGTTCAGGTATGTGTGTGTTTCCCCGTATTTTTATTAGGTAATTTAGGTGGGATTGGATTAAACTTATGCCATTAGGCCATTCGCATTCCCGTCACATATTCTTCTTAAAAACATATCTCAAATTGAGTGTCCCACAGTCCCAGTAGCTCTGGTAAACATATTAAAAATAAAAATGAAACATTTCGGTCAATAACAAAAATAGTTTGTATGTAAGTTTCGTGTTTTGTTATAGTTGGCCACCGAGTGAAACAATTATCTAGAAGTTCCAACTCCAAATTATTATGCAAAGTCATCTCTATTCCAAACAATTAACATATTTCTTAGATCAGCGTTTTTGCTGAGCCCAAATGTTTCTTGGCAAACTCTCCCAAGGATAACTTGTCTCACCATTTACAAAGGAAATTCCCACAGGACTGAAGCATTCCATCCATTCTAGTTTAAGAAATACTTAGATGTTTTAGTACCAGAATGGAGTATTCCGAATATAAATAATACAAACATAAGAACAGGAACGTCTTGAATTTCAAATTCTGAATTAAAGTAAAAAAGAAATGTCACATTATTCTCATATTACTAATTAATTTATGTAGAGAAAACCATTGGACATGGGAGTCTCTTGTTGCTTTTTTCAGTCCTTTGTGCTCAATGATGCATTTTTGTCTTCTGCACAAACCGGCCATCTAAATGAATGTATCCATTGTTATGTACCTACCCACCTATGGTAATCCTAACTATCTACCTACTTCTCGAATTTCTATCTATTGATTACTTTAATCCTTTGACCAGACAATATCACCAGTACCCTTTTGTTATAGTATCTGTAAAAATCAGTATCCCATCTCAGAATTTATTAATACCCTAATAAATTATCCCCAAGGCAAAACATAGTCATTTGTAATTTTATCTGGTAATTCCTTGAAATGTGTTTATTATTATATGTGTATCTATCTATTCCCGCAACTCTCTAAAAAATAATGGTCCCAGCTCTTTGAAAGTTCCTTATAAACCTTTTGTATCTTATATCCCGGGTTCATTCGTACTACATCATAGCTAGGGTTACACTTCGTTCCTCAGCTCATTCCTTCCTAAACCTTGCTAGAGTAAACTACGTGCCTAATTCATAATTCTTTTATTTTTATATCTTACATCTAATAAAATACCTAAGCAAAATATCTGACTTTATATTAAATCTACAACCCGAGACAAGAAGGTATTAAAATATAACAAAACAAGTGAAGAAACAAAGGTACATTCAGTGAAGAATAGTTAAATGTTCCCTAATGACAAGTTGTATCTAAATCGGTATCAAAAACCGATAGGTACGTAACACCATCGTACTGAAGACCTATACATGGTATTCAACAATTTTCCATCTTTGCAATATGTGCCAGTTTCATTGACGACTCTACAAACAGTTTTTATAGCTCGTGGTTGCTAGACATAATTTTTTTATTCGCTTCTACGGTTCTTGAACCCCTCGAGTCCTTTTTGTTCCCGATGTGGAAGAAGTAACTAGACAGCAATAGTCTTTTTATTTTTCTTGTCCCCTTTGGGTGCTACTCAAAGGGAACAAAAATACTCTACTGCTATCTAGTTACTTGTTCCCCATCGGGAACAAAAATACTCGAGGGGTTAATATTTCTCTATCAAACCAATCCCTTTGTGGTTTAAAACTGATCTGATAATTGATTTATTAAGAAAACAGGGGGTTAATCTTTAGAGTTGGTACCCCAATTCGTAGCAAAAAACTGATTAGTTAAATAAAACCATATATCCAATCCATCATCGCAGCGCTACATCCCAGGATGGGCTTTGACCTTCTCCATAAGTGCTCTACCCTGGCTGCGGTCCCTCGTCATTCACCCCCGGTCCTCAATCCCTTCCGTCCTGCCCCAATCCTATCTGGTATTCTTTCAACATGCCCAGTGTCCATCACAGTTTTTGGGTCCCACAGAATCTTAGGAAGGTCTCACACTTAATTAGATTCTCGAGTAAATGGTTAATTTTATTTATTTCTGGTATTATTCCAACATATTCAGCAGTCTTTGGGACCTACAGAATCTTAGGAAGGTCTCACGCTCAATTCGAATTTCGACTTAATGGTTCATTTTATTGATATCCGTTTTGTGCAATCACTGTGAAGCCGACGGAATCAAGTCAGCATCTGTGTGTATTAAATGTTAAGGTAGAGATGTTAATTCATTCAGGACGTATTTAATTGCGCCCGACCGGCAGTCAGTCGCTAGTCGCTCTGGGGGACGAGAACGCTGCCGGAAATCCCGGGGAAACACCCTAGCAATGTTTGAAAAGAGGGATGACTTAAATGCCGGCGGAAATGTGAGCAAAATGTAATTACGAATAATGCGTGGAAGGGAGGCAGACAGAAAAAAGCGATTTACAAAGCTCAAATAATACCCGAGAAAATATGACGCGGATTCCTGTTTGCGTTCTTGATTATTTCGCGATCATTAAAATAGTGCAAACAGAAGCTTTCGTATTTTGTCGACTGTCTTTTTAAATAAATTCTTTGACCATTTGTGAGAAAACCAGTTTTAAAACATTCCAAGCAAGTACTTATTTAGATCGCCGCAAACAAATTTATGCAAATCCCATAAAATAAAATAAAGTCACAGTGAAAAAATTGTCATTCCGAATTTTGATTATCATTATCCTATTCTTGGAATGACATGGTTTTTCTCAAAGACGGGAGAAGGCAAGGAAAATATTTCAATCTAGACGTGGAAAGAGTTTGGAGTGTTGTGATTTTTTTTTTTCTTGATAAGTAAAAATAATCATAATGATATTTGAACAGATAATCGGTAATTAAGTAGATAATTATTATAAAACATTGAGTATACTCTCTCTTTACCATAATTATAGGTAATTGCTATATTAAGTGACACTGCTCATTATGTAAACACCGCCTTGTACGAGTGGTCATTTTTGACATGAAATTAAGTAAAGTAATATAATACACGTAAATGTATTTGTCGGGTAACGTCAAGTTATTGGAGTAAGACGAACCTGGGCTGAAATTTAATTACCTAAATTGTGTAATATATATATATATAAATAAATGTACAAGATGTACCGGGATGTTCCCGACAAACTTTTACAAGAGATGTCTATTCGAGTAAGAAATGTACAGTGGAATCATTTTAAAGAGATTCTTGCTTGTTTAGTGGTGTATTGGATCGTGGGACTGATTAGTAGTAAGGGGGGACTGTTTCAAATTATTTAGAACCAATTTGATCCACTATCGATGTGCAAAAATACATTTGGTAACGAAATACGAAAGAATTTTTGTTGTTTAAATTTGAAGCATATTTTTTTTTAAATACAAAACATTTCACTGGAGACCGAAATACCATCTATTTTTTTACTCCAAATAACGTACGTATTGATACAACCTAAACGTTTTGTTTTTCATCGATTATCTTCCCAGTACCTACATTATTCAGAATGTCTCCCAGATGGCGGAACTCGTTTTCTTTTGACAAACACTTATCAGAAAAATACAAAAATAAATTTCTCCGCTAAATCAACTTGATTGAAATCCCTGAAGATGTTGTACCCGTATGTAAAATCCAGCCCAACCGATGTTATCTCTTCACAGACATGCTTCTAGACATACCAAAAAAATACAACAAAGGATATCCAGGATATGCAGAGGATATATTGGATATACGTAATAATATTAGTCGCAGGAAAGCAATACCGCTGTAACCGCCACTACCTACGAAAATGTTTTGTATATATACACCATTCCACAAGATTTTTTTTTCTGCGTCTATCTATCTGGGTCCCATGACTCTACAACGAAAAATAAGAATTGTACGATATTGGAAAACTCATCGTTGTGTCAATACAACATTTTTTTGTTTGGTGTATAAGCCTCCAAATCCTGTTTTTTTTTTTTTTTTTTTTTAACATTTCGCTGCTACGATAATACTCAATTTTAAATGGAACGATAAAACCTATTGGTGCTTGCAGCATTTTTAGGGTTTGATTTAAAGTGTTCACAGTGGTTACTACATTTTAATTGTTTGCTTTCTAATAACACTTGTCGTTAACTACAAATTGTTGATACTTCAGCAAAAGTTTAGTGTTTAAAAATATTCACTGTATTTGCGTTCTTAAAAAAATACTAGAAAAAGTAGTTTATTTTGTTTCATCTGATCAAAATCTTAATACTGATATACTTTAGCACTTACAGCAATTTATGCAGTTGAAAATAAAGGCGATTTTTAGTACTCATACATTTAGCGCCGGTGCTCACAACACAGCTGTAAGCGCCAAAATCATTCTTTTAGTGCTATGCTTATTTTGCAAGTATGTATATAAATTGCTACAGATATTCTGTGTTTTTAAATAAAAAAAAGTATGGTATTCAATAAAAATGCAATAACTTGGACAAATATCAATCAATATTAATGATTTTTTTTGAAATTATATCAGTAAAGAATAAAATTTTACGAATATTATAGTTCTAATTAAAAAAACTACACATTTACAACTACAAAAATTGTCTTCATTTATGGGAACAAAGGTCTCATCGTCCGTAGTGTCGCTATCATTTGATACATTATGATCATCCGCAATAGAACTAATTTCGGACATGGTGAAAAATATCGATTCATTTTAGGGTCTATTTATTTTAACAGCATAAACAATAAATTATCATGACACGCGTCAACCGTAATATACCACGCTCAAAATAAACACGTGCTCTCCCGAGGACGACAAAAATCACACTGAAAAGTACAGCGCAATAGCGCTGCGTCGAAATTTAAGTAACTAAAGCTTACAGCGCGAAGGCGCTGGACCGCACTCTAACGGTTAAAAAGATTACATTATTACCATTCGATAGAGATATTTTTTTAGCCAATAATTTAAAAAAAGGCATTTCTATAACCACCGGTTTAAAAGTTATGATTTTTTTCTAAATTCAGAAAAGTTTTTTGACTCTGGTGTGAAATTTGGTTTTTGGCTGTTAAAGCAGTTTTGCTTTCCTGCGACGATATGTATTATACATCGCTGAACATAGGCCATTACATTCAATGGGCGTAAAGATTGTTTTCCCTTATCAGAGAGCATTATCATCACAAATGCACCGTTAATTACTTTCTATAGGTTTTTAATAAAATCTATCTCAACAAGAAATCTTAATAGATATCGAAAAATCACCCGACTCATCCCAATCATTTATTTTCAGTTGCATCTTCTTCAAACCAGTATATTATATCAACACATTACTTTCAAGATAAACTATGTTTCATTAGTGATTGCCGCACAAGAGTTCCAAATGCCTGGAACCAATGGGAATATGTCATCCCCATTGTTTTATTCATTACTCTGTGCATCTGTGTTGCTCCTTAAAGCGAAGCTATCAGTGAAATCACTTTTTCTTTTAATCTATACTGCGAATCGGTTTTGCATTATGTAAACCAACAAAAATATGCTTTGAATAAATTGAGTATTGATAAGAATTAAAATAAATTTTGTTAATTACGCATAAAAAAATATAAGCGTAAACTACTAAGTAAGATTTTTTTTTCATTAGAAGATTATGAACGCATAAAATTAAAAAAAAATAATTCGTAGCTAAGATTATTTGGGAAAGATTACTTTGATTATTTTTTTTCTTTCTTCCAAAATAAATAAAAACCGCTTTTTGAACTAACAACAAACATTTCAAGACTTCGCTTGCCAAGCGAATTTTATGCCTATTACCTATATTTATGGTGACATAAGGCTCACACGCTGTAGCAAATATTTCTGACTGGTATATTCATCTAAAGTAGAAAAAAAAAAAAATCGAATATCCAAATAACCGCTTCATGTATGCATATTACAAGCCAATTACTGTATATATAAAATCTCAATATTTTTCGACGGCACAATTGCACGGAAGAAAGCCAGCATTAATATGATCATCATTTCATTAGTAAATTTTTACGATTCAAGAGAGGTACCAACAGATGGCACTGGTTGCTACATTTGTAATTTGTACCGATAGGCACGGCCTTTTGCGACACTAACACAAACGAGTATTCTCTTTATGCGTATTGTACACATACACATGTACATTTATGTGTAGAATATCGTCAACATTTTGAATATGATATGCGCTTCATTTTTCATTTTTAATTCTTGCTTTTGACACGATATAGTATGGCGCTCGGTGGAGTGTCGCTGTGATTCGTAGCTGGAACTAAAATAAAACAGAGTTATTTAACCACTGAAGAGATAAACTGAAATAAGTGTATTGTGGGCGTGTCTGATGTGCCCGAAAGAAGCATACCTTTCTCTTAATTCGAGCGAAAACTTTCAAACTTTTTAAAGTATCGATTTTCCTTCTTGAACAGATAATTAATTTCATTGGCATGTTAGCAGCCTACCACTCAAAAGGTCTTTTGTATATTGACGAGATCAGTTTTCTTTCGCATTGGTATGCTTCTAGGGATTTTCTGTTCAGTGGCTACGACATACAATAACCTATATAAAGTGTATTATTATGAAACTGAGAGACAGCAGGAATAAAGACGTTCTCGGAGGGGGCCAGTACTCACCATCGGTTGTAGCACCGATGGTAATATATTATATATAGGTCATTTTCAATATATCTGGGAGTGTGCGAACAATGTCTACATTTCCCTTATCAGAAAATATTATCACAAATGCATTATCAAAATACATCTCGCCATAATTACTTTCTTAAGCAAGAAATCAGCATATCAGAAAGATACTTTATTAACAAACATATCACAACAGAAGATCTGGGAAGATATAGAGACTATTTATACAATTAACTACCTACGTTTTCTTCCAATCATTATCACAATTCTATTATTATATTATTACGTTAACGTCTGCTGCACACACTCGCTCCACGTGCTAGTTACAAACGAAAGTGCTGCAATCTCTAGTATTAAAAGAGAACTATTGAAGTTTTCTTTGCAAATTATCTACCTTCGCTAGCAGGCGCTTTTGCTTCATACCTAAACAACGAGTAATCTTAATATGTTATACGGGTATCTCAATGAATGGTCGCAATCACTGGATAATTTTGGTTTATCAGAAAAAATATCACAAATGCACAATCAAAATACTCCTTGTCATAATTAGGTCATATCAGCTAGATAGGTTATTAATAATACATATATCAACAAGAGATCTGCGAAGATACCGAGATAACAAACTTCTGCTGAAATGTGAATATGTGAACAGCTTTAACCCTTATGGAAGGATTAAAAAATTATATCAAAGACCCGGAAAATCCGAGTAGAATTCACCTGGCATATAGCTCAAAATTCCCAAATTTATTTGCCAAAGATGGCGGATCTCTCGAAATGGTTTGTAATAATCAAATTGCCGATTTGTTATCATCAGATGTTATAATTTAGATTGACTTGTAGCAGTGGCGTGGAGTGATATGCATTGTCTTTGGTAAATTTATGCAAAAAGTCCAGGGGGAAAGTAACAAAATCAGGAAAAAAAAAATTGAAAATTAATCTCAAATCATTATTAAATGAAACCTGTTTGTGTATTCTATGATTACTTTGCAGACATTTTGATCGAATAATGGTCGGTAATACATTCCGAGAGGTGGTTGGAGAATGTTACAAGGAGACTATATTATCATATGTATCTATGGGTTTTTTTAGCAAGTTAGAGGGAGAACTTAACCCCTTTTTCTTAAAAACTGTAGTAATGTCAACCAATGGACTAAAAAAAAAATTAATTTCCTTTTGTTTGCTATTTTTTTTTTGCATCTGTGTGTTGTATATACACTGTAAAAATAATCACCAACAAAAAAATATGGACACACCCATATTTATATAAATTTATACAATATCCATACCATATTTTTTTACATTCGTAAAGTAATTTTTGGTTTCTTATTATTTTTGTTATAGCCCGCCCATCAAGGAGGATGAGGGATGGACATGGGTAGGCGATGGCAGGGGTTGTAATCGGGACTTGAATGTCCGATAAATGAGATGCTCGGGTTCGGATTTGAAGCAAGTTTGGAAAAAAAAAAGATTTGGCAAAGTCTACTATATGTTTTTTAAGTAGTAGGATTTTCATGTCTGAATTAATAATACTGTTTCGGACGAATCAAAGGCTTTTTATGAATCTTCTCAGCAATGACTTAAGAGTTTCAAGTCTCTTAGTTTTGCTTGAGGCCCAAATTGGGAGGGGCGTGGGTCATGAAAGGTCCTAATTTTGATTTGTTAAACTTGAATTAAAATTCGTGTAATAATTTACTACTTCCATCACTCATTCTTACTGTTGTATGAGCAAATCCTAATTTACTCTAGAATCACTAAAATAATGTATCTCAATAAAACAATGTAAAAATCTTATATATATTTATATTTTTTTGTATTTTTTCGGCATTCACGATGTAGCAATTTCTAGACATTTTGTTTGGAAGTTTTATTTACTACGATGCTCCCTGTAAATCACCTTTGTAACCATGTTTCCTAGTAACTTTGACTCCTCCCACCACCCCCCTCCAAATCACCACTCCCACTACCCTCACCTAATGGTGACTAATTTGTTTCTGTACTTGTTTAATTTAAGTCAGTTTTAAGAACGCCAGTGAATGACACAATTGTGTCGCAACCGGTGGCGAAATTAATAAATTAAAAGTAGCAAAAGTAGATATTATATAAAACTTTCAAACAGAATGTATACTTATATCCTACAAATAAATAGTTTTTTTTTATATGAATACCCCACAAGAGTCTCAACTGCTCCTAACCGTCTGAAGCCAGTGATACTATGGCATCCCCAATTGGGGAATGTTGTGTGGCTGATAAAATTTATTTAAAAGCTTGTCAAATATCACTTGTAAATATTATCCATTCCGCCACCGCATGGGAAGCTTATAGTGTATGTAGCAATCCAAGAATACCATCATTACTGCCATGGATGCCTGAGTGGAGCTCCGCAGATGGTTCTCTGGAGAGGGGAGACTGTCAAATATCCACCATAAATGTTTTTAATTTTGTATTATTTAATATTTTTATGCATTATTAGTATACAACACATTTCCATGCATTGTATCCCCAAAAGTTAAGAAAATCATTTAATTTTGCTTTTTTTATGTATTATTATTGTAACCTATGGAACGAATTGCATTGCACTACCCCTGCATAACCTTATGGAATAAGGCATTATTGTTATTAAATATTTAATGTATCAAAAAAAGCATGGTATCCGATGGCATTCCTGAGCTTGAACATTGATGGCATTCTTCAGCAAAATCTTGCTGAATAATGTTTATCTAAGCCAATCTGAACGTTATACTATCATCTGATGCAATTCCTAATTTATGGAAAACTTCATATATGTAATCGATTTATAAGTCTGAAAACTAGTAGAAGTTTTCACCGGTCATAAAAAAAAAACAGAAAAGGCAAATGATTTAAAAAATCGAACCAAAGCCTGGCTCAAATAAATCAAAGAAGAGGAGCTATCCAGCATCTTGAAAAGAACTTCGTAGGAGCTTTAAAACAATCAGTTTTTATATAAAACCTAGTCCGCCTCCGCGCAAGAACCCACAGTGAGGAGGATTGAGAAAAACAACACATATTGTCTTATTAGCTTTGAAAATTTTTAATAAAAAATATGTTTTGAAAATAACAAAAAAAAAAAATTAAACTACGGACTAATATCAATTATGTTTCATAATCGAGGAAATCGATAAAAAAATTAGTATTGATATATTGTTGGGGTGCAAAGCCGCGTTATCATATCAGAAATTTGTCAAAATAAAATCAGATTTATGTATATTTTTATGTACGCCACTAGAAAGTATGTTGGAGCAAAGATCGCCAAAACTACGATTCGTGATCAGTATAGATCCTTATAGTTATGCTATAAAAGGCCACCTATAGATTTAACGATCATAGTTTTTACAAGCTTTCTTGTACGTAGACCGATATTGGTTTCGTTTCATAACCGACCCAAATTATATAAATTATCAATAAAATAAATAATAGTTTTCTTAGACGAAATAAAAATGGCTTTACTGAATATTATATTTTATTCATCCATTTTTTGCCTAACTGCGGGTGAGTAACAAATTTCAAATTACTATGTTCGTTGTTCATACAATGTTCAATTAAAATAAAAGTAAATACCTCCGTGTGCTTACGAGCGATATTATTGTATTTTTTATTTTAAATATCTTTAAATTTCAAATTCATACAATTATGGATGATTAAAACACTCCCACTTGCTTAACGACAAAATCATGCTCATAAAATGTACTAAACAAGCGCTATGAGCTTTTTTTTTTAACAATTTTGAAATAAAAACTTTAAGAGTAAAGGAAACAAATAACCTTGAAACAGAAATGTCAATCAAATCATATGAAGTTCTTTTAGGTGTCATCATTTCTGTCATCAGGTTATGAGGTCGATTTCTCGTTATCAGTGATTATTTCAGTGGTTTAGAAACAAATGCGTTACAAAAACGTTAGTGTCTAGCAAAAAAAAAAAATAGTGTCTGAAAACTTCAAAAGTTTTATTTGAAACCTAAAAAAATAAATTATTATTTCGTTAAAATGTAAAAAATCAATGTTTATAATACGGAAAATGTGGACCTAAATTAGAGTTCTGGGGTACTCCTGAAGTATTTTAAAATAGACACATGCTCCAATTTGTGCAAAATATATTACTGTTTCTGAATTCTTTTCTAATTTTGTATTTTTTTTTATCTTTAAATTAATAGACTTTTTATATTACGACCTTTGTGACAACACCATTTTTAAAAAGATTTTGTGTTGAAATTTACGTAAAAAATGTCGTCTCGAAAAATAGAACTTCTTACGAACTCATTTGTCCATTTGATAACTGCACTTTGAAACGTCTAAAATATTGCTCGGTTTCTCTTACATATGATTCCATAAAGTGATAAATGTACGTTTTAATAACGGAGCTATTAAATAATTCAACTTGCTGTCAGATCATAAATATACCACTTTACCCGACCCCACAGTTAACCATTTTTTTTAAATTATGGTGCCGTCCATGTTTCTGTATACCTCATTCACATAAATGTGTATTTTTTCACGCAGGTGCTGTATTTCCGAAGGTTGATGTCAAGATTGTCATTGATGATGGAATTCACACCACAGAAAATGAAGTTTTTAATTCTGATGAAGTAAGTATTATTTATATTCTACTAATACAATTTGTTTAGAAGTTTTCCAAAATTGACATTTAATGACTGGCCAGTTTTGATATACGACCCTCAATTTGTAGTTATACGGGAAACCAATTTTTATGGTCCATTTATGGCCAGAATGCATAAAAATTCATGTTGCTGCAGTTGATTCTCTTTTAGAAATTCTAAAAAATATACTGAACCAATCACGTAACATTAGAATGGACTCATGAACGTTTTATTAATTTTGAAGATGGTGATGTTCTCAATTTACTAATATAGATTGCAGAGAAAATTGTCTAAGCATTTCCAGTACATAATAATGTTGCATTGCAATGCGTTCTCATTTTATGTACGGAATAAACATGTCACTAGCCTCGAAAAGAACGCCTAGTTTATTATTTGAAACATCAAAATATTTTGAAAACAAGTTAAAAATAAATGTTAAACAACATTTTAATAACATAATATTGCTCTTCAGACTTCAATTAAAACCGTTCTTGGCTAAATAAATTTAGGTTTTGAAAAATGCGTTTTCAAATGCTTGTGTAACCAAAGCACAAAAGTGTTAAATCCTAATCAGTAAAAAAATCTTCAACCTCATTTTGAGTTATCAAATTGGCATACCTTCTCTGAGAATTTGTAGTAATCTTAGCTCCCAACGTCATTCCCATTGTGAGATAGGGAGTTATACTTCTGTTAAACGGTGAATTGTTAAGGAAATACACCATATTAATACTATAATTAAATCAAATTTATGCATTGTACTTTACTATATATAAAAATATATTTACAGCAAGATCTATTTACGGAACCCAAAGCATACCTGGACGGTATTGCCAGTGAGTATGAAATTTAATAACTAAATTTAATTGTTTTAAATTGTTTTGGAACAATTTAGCACTTATTGCAATAATCTCTGAGTTTATTAGTCTTTTATAAAACAATTATTTTCATTTACAGATTTCAATGGGACCTTAGTCTGGAACCACGAAGGTAAATATTATGCTCCCGTATATATAATACCTTTCACAAGCAACATTTATTTCAAAAAAATCAATATGTTTACCGGCTATTCATAAACAGGCACTTTTATTTTTTCTTTAAAAAATGATTTAAATATGTTTTGATCAGATCAAGAGAAGTGGGGACTAACATTCCCAAACTGCAATGGAAACAGAAGGTCACCTATCAACATCAGAAATAAATTCATTAAAGAAGGAGGAAAATCTTGCTTGGTGTTCAAGAACTACGGAACTAGACACGCCTTCGTCGAACCTGGAAATCTTGGAACCACTGGTGAGTCCCTAAAAAGTTCCTGGGTGAGTGTTCATATTTTAGAGATAGCTAGAGTCTAGAATCTAGACTAAGATTTGAAAAAATTAAAAGACATAATTTAGCTTGATCGGTAATGCCCCCAAATATCGTCGTTTCGCTTTTTATATTTGTTCCACTATGAAAAGAGAGTGCCGAAAAATGTTACTTGATCTTATAGAGGTGACACAGTCAATATTTTTGACGTATTGTCATCTGGCATTCTGTCACATTTCCAACATTTGTAACTTACTTAATATTGTAATGGTTTCATGCTGAAAAAGATTTTATAGTTCATTGTACATATTTATATATGATCCAGTCTTAAATATTATCCAATGCATATTACTTGAAGAACTTATGATAAAGATTTTTTCTTGTTTTCTGTGTTGCAGTTGAATTCCTCGGTCCTTTCGGAACTAATAAGAATGCTCAGCCCACCGTGTCTGGAGGACCCCTGATAGGAACCTACCAGCTGGCCGCCGTGCACTTTCATTGGGGATATGATAACACTGATGGATCAGAGCACGCCATCAACTCTCAGAAATTCCCTATGGAGATGCACCTCGTCCATTTCAACACAGAATTCGGGTAATTCTTCAACTAGGTTTCATTGAATTTCACTGGGCGATGAGCAACGTTTAAAATCGACATATTATTTTTTAATTCAACAAGAGGTATTGGTCGATAGCAGAATGAATACAATTTATTTTGAAACAGATTGCGTTCATGCCATTCGTGTACATACTTGTACAATGTACATGTACTCATTGTATGGTATGGGTGTAAGTTCGCTCGGAAACTTCACTTCATTTCCGTTTGAATCACGAGTTTCCCCTTTCCGGTTTATACGAGTAGCCAACCTTTCCCGCTTTTAACTTATATTGGAAGCTATGCAATTCCAACAAATTATAGTTTGATACAGTTAACATCGCAGGCGAGCAAAAGAGGAACTTACGATAGCACGAATAATTATTTTTAAATCAAAAGCTTTTTTATTGAGGCAGCACACTCGACTGCAAGATTTAGGAAGTCATGAGTTTTGTTTTTTCAAATTTGTTCCAATACTGCATGAACGATCCTACAGCATTGAGTCAGTGGTATTATGGGAATATTATTTGAGGAATATCATGAATTTGAATATAGCGAGGGAGTGGTAGGAGAGGTGGGAGATGAATATTGGGATCCAGAATTCTTAGGGTGATCTTGAGCTACCTAGAATAATTTTTGCCACCAGTAAAAAAAAAAAAAGTTATTATTCAAATAAATAGTCCTAAAAATTTTACTTGAATATTACATTAACATTTTCGTGTTTTCTCATTTACAGTTCAATTGAAGAAGCATTGGCGTCTGGAAGACCAGATGCTCTCTCCGTTATAGGAATACTATTTAAAGTAAGTATTAACATTGTCAAATATTACGATCCCACTTCTGAAAGTCCCATTTGCTTTATTTATATCTGCCCACATATTATGTTGTAATGCAGGTACGTGATGGTTACATACCTGAATTAACGATTTTTTTGTATTGTATTTATTAGTATCCGAAGCAACACGCGACATGGCAAGGCGATAATGTTTGCTCGGTAAAAAATATGTGTGAAAAAGATTTCATCAGAATTTGTCTTTAGAATTTTCGTTCTTTGAAAATCACTCGCGATAAAAATATTTGCGTAAAACCTTCGGTCGCAATATCGTATATCCTGTCAAATGTCAGACCTACTGTCAAAAGTGTCAAAATAAACAAGCGATGTTGCCAGCTGTTTAATAAAAAGTCCCTTATTAGTTCACAAATATTAGAAAAACAAACAACACGGGCTACGAATAATTTGGCAATAATATTTTATTTATCAACTACTCTCATTATTTTTTAAACACTTCATAATACAGTACACTCTCAGTAATCCGCCACCCCAAAAATCGCCAAGTGTCCAATTAGTGTAAGCAATGGATTATAGTAAGTACATACAAAAGATACTAGAAATGAAAGCAGGACTTTTGTACTTTTGGGTTTTTACTGTAAAATTTTTACTTGCGGCTTACCGCAGTTTTTTTCTAAATCCACTGTACCTCTAAAACCAAGAATTAACGATGCCGCACATAATTCTTTTTTTATAGTAGAAAGGTCGTGTTCCGAGTCCGCTTCTTCAAATTCAGGTAGGCGGTTCGAAGTAAATTAATAATAATACGACTTATTCCCGTGTAATCAATCGCATCTTCAAATTCAGGTAAGCGATTCGAAGTAAATTCATAATCGTACGACTTATTCCCGTTCACCTCTTCAAATTCAGGTAAGTGGTTCGAAGTAAATTAATAATAATACGACTTATTCCCGTGTAATCAATCGCATCTTCAAATGCAGGTAAGTGATTCGAAGTAAATTCATAATCGTACGACTTATTCCCTATGACGAAATTTATAAATGTGATAGATTGAGATTTCGTTGCTGAGAAGCTGACACGCATTTTGTAGAATCTGGCGAAAAAAACTGCAGTTTCATTTTTTACTACATAATTCTGGGGTAGAGCTTTGGACGCAGGCCTTCCTCAAATATTTTCAGATATGTCAATTCTTGACGGTTCTCACCAAAGAGCAAATAATATAAAGAGATGCCTCAACACTCGAGGGGAAAAAACCAATATAAGAGGGGCGGGGGGCGAGCTAGACGTGCCCACAATTTAAGGCGATCCACTTGCTAAAATACCAACAAAATTACGCGCTCCTTATGCAGGTGGCGACAAGTTTGAAATTCCCAAATCGCCAAAATGCATGTTTTGTTTTATTTTGTAAAACTCAGGCATATAATAATAAAATAATAAATATTAAAATGTTTTACGGTCATAATCTAAAAAACTTAATTTGCAAATCAAAAATATGACAATATCGGAAAAGGGGTTCGTAAGTAGGAGATTTTTCGCTATAAACGTTTTTGTAGGTGTGATAAATTGTTTTTTTAATGCTTATAAAAAGACACAAAAAATGGACGATTAAACGTAATCGGAAACATTAAATCATCTATGATATTTCTGGGTCATCAAATTCTCACATCGAAAACACACGATTTTGCATTATTTCCCATTTCATCACCTTTAGTAAAACAGCTACTGAGTAAAAAGGTTCCGCTTGTTTACAAAAACTGAATATTTTGTTAGATTATTATTTGACCCTGTGTTTCGTAATTTGCTTACCGGAGTCAAAATCCTAAGCAGTGCACCAAGGCTGGCGTCAAAGTGACTGGAGTCAATAACGTGACCGTTTCCAGCCGTCAAAATCGTATTAGGGCAAGTCTGTCAATTCTATCGTCAGCGGCTCTCACCTATACGAAGCTGTCAGTTCTCGTAAGATCATCGACCATTCTATCTACGGGGGGTCTCAGATTCTCTTTTTTCCACTGAAATTGAGATTGCGATGGTAATATAAAATGCTTTCGTATCCTTATGTTTTATCCATGCATTAATTTTGCAAGAAGATATATGTAGCATGGTTTTTGGTGAGAGGCCACACACGGACCCAGTGGAATGTAATTGTAGTTTTTAATTTGTGACGCCTAACAGGATTTCCAACTGGTCGTAACCAGTTGGAGACTATGTTATGATATCATAGAATTAGCCCTGATGATGAGGTGGGTTAAGGGAAAAAGGAAATGAGAAAAAGAAGGTTTAGAGTGTCTGGCTACTCAGAAGTAGTTATATACGTTTTTCTGTTTTAACTGTTTGTTAAGTTTTGATGATTGGTCTAATTCAATAACCTCCCATTTAGACTGACAATCCAGCGGAAATGGAATTAAGAGAAAAAGAAGATTAGTATTTTTGAAACATCGTCATAGAAGTTAATGAAAATACCCTACGCAAACCTTGAAGTTCAAATACAGAATAAAATAGAATAATAACTTTGTTTACATCACTTTTATTTTTTATATACTTCTTGCCGACCGGGTTTCACTACCACCGTAGCTTCTTCAGGGCAGTATTAATACTACTAACTATGGTACACATGTATTATAGACTGATACAAACGAGCTGCTGGAGGGCCAAGGGTGGGGAGAAGCAGGTATCGGACAGGAAACGCCGTGTACTTTGTCAGTAGGGAATATTTTAAGTATTGGGCTTCCATTTAAATTTATTTGATTATTAATTAGTCTCCTCTTAGTGTTTTTGGCTTTCATTATTTCTAATGCTTCTAAGTTATCTAGTCTAATGCTTATTATATTTTTATGCAGTAAACTATTGCCTACATTTTTATTGAATGTGTGGTCTATTTCTAAGAGGTGGTTGGTAAATTCCTAGACTTTTTCGGATGAAAATATTTAAATATTAAAGTCACTGAAAATCCTCTATCCGAACACAAGTTCCCCTCAGAACAGTATCTCCTAGAGAGGAGGACTACGAAAATTGTTATATAATATATCAATAATATCTGCTAAAGTGTCGAGCACATATGGAAATTAACAAAAATTTCCACATATTTGGTTCCCTTTCAGGGAAGCACTTGATGGTTACAAGGACAAATTCAGTTAAAAAATATTGACAGTACTGTCTATATGACAACATTTGATTTTTTTTTTCAGTCCAGCTATAGTTCTACCTCCGATGTTTCCACTTTGGTGGACACGGTTGAGAAAGCTCGCCTGGGGAAGTTGTCCTACCCAATCAGCCTTCCCCTCAACATCGTGGAGACTAAGACGAAATACTTCACGTACCTGGGCTCACTCACGACGCCCAAGTGCTTTGAGAGCGTGCGCTGGATCGTCTTTGAGACACCTTTGAACACGAGGACTGACAAGGTAATTATTATTTTAATATTAATACGACATCCATCACAATTATGACGCTGTGTCCTGCCGCTGAGAGCTCTCGTGTAACATCTCTTCCTTTCATAGATACCCCGTCCTTACTCTGAGGGACGTGCGACGCATGATAGATAAGTGCGAGCAATAGATGAGCATTATGTTAAAGGCCCGACATGTTATTACGGTCACTCCAAAAAACATTAAGGTTAATTAATATAGTCTACGTTTCTTGCAAAATCAGTGTAAAATATTGTTCGCGCAAGTTGGATGGGGGGGGGGGGATTGATGTCACCCGAATCCTTCCGATCGCGAACGATCTCCATGAAAGGAGTAGCCGCACCGCACAGCTGGCCGCTGCGGTCCGGAGCCTTTGAGTCATCGGCGTACTTTATTATTTGATTTTTTAGATTTTTAACATTAAAAAATCCAACACGAATATTGATTTTGGAAAAACCGATGAAAGGTTATACCTTTGCTTTTTCCATCTTTTCTAGAAAGACGAATTGTCCAGTCATGTAGTCATTTTACAGTTATCATTGGAGGTCCGTCCCCGGCGAGCCATGCTCTATGATGCCAATGAGCTTCTCTTGATGAGTTCACTCCATTTGTATATATCCCTATGCTAAAAAAATAGTTTTTGTTTGGGAACTTCCTCGAACCCTATGAGCCCGGTGTGTGGATAGAGCTAAATATGCACAGAGCAAATCAATTTTCTATGGAAGATATTAAACAACCCCCAAGAAATATTTTCTAGTCTTGTTTAATATGCATGTAATTAATTCTTAATGTGTTGTTTTCAGTTTGAGGTCTTCAGAGCATTCAAAGTGAACGGGAAACCCCTCGTGGATAACTTCCGGACCACGCAGCAAATGAACGGAAGGGACCTGATTCGTCACTCCTGCTAAACACATGTTGTATTTAATTGAACATAATTCGGGCGCAGTCTTTTTTACCGGCAGGATTACCATCGGTTCTGCAATTTGTATAAATATGATACAAATGATTTGACATGCAGAAAAAAAACATGCAAATATATACCTTCACTATTTCAACAATTTAATCATTAAATTATATGTATTAACAAGATATATATTTATAAATTACGTTGCAGTAATACTACTGGACTTTGTCCGGGTTTCAACACGACTTTTGTCCAAATTAAATAATTCAAGCAAATAACATGGCGTTATGTCTTATTGTCATAAAAGTTAAATACATTAAAAAAAATATTTTTATGGTGTCACAATAGTCCAAAATGCCTCGAGCCAGTTGGACCATGTCATCCCTAATTGGGATATGATGTGAAAGGAGTATTGAGAGACGGGATATGGTGGAGAAGAAGGTTGGGAGGTACCTAACTCTTCAGATCTGATCACTAAACATGGGTAAAGCCAATTCAAGTAACACACGAGGGGGTCGTTGTATGTCGAGCATTGGAAACAAATCAAAATTGAAATGAGAGCTTGAACTATAGTTAGTTGATTGGTCTCATCTTCAGATAAAAGTGATCGACTTTGTCACACGTTTCGCATCTCGCTACAATCACAGCAAAGTAACGATTCATAGTTATGAATAGTTTTGAATAGTTATTTGGAATAGTTATTTTAGTTATTTAGTTGTATTAGAACAACTCTTTACAGTAATTGTTACTTTTTAAAATATGAATTCAATATCTTCAGATACCTAGTAAAGATTTTCAGTAATTTTATGTTAATTGTGGTTACATTTTTTTTAAGTTACCATCCTTTTTTAGATTTTATTAAAATGTATTTTTAAACTGTTAAACATAAAGTACACTTCCACATTCGTCTATACGTAGAAGTGAATGTAGTATTGTAGTCGATCTATTGCAAATTCAATATCAGCTTTAAATCGTTGCAAATGTTTTCACATAAAAAAAAATATTACACTTATTTTAAAACCTTAATAAATCATAATTTACTAGATAATTAATTATATATTCGGACATTTGTTATCTGTTATCACAGGTTCAGATTCAAACGAGTTGCTTAAAAGAAAATTGTTGTTATAAAAAACATTGAGTAAATTTGAGTAAAAAAATACAATTTGTGTTCTCGGTTTGAGAATTTGATGTCCTAGAAATATCATAGATCATTTAATTACACAATGCGAGTAGAACACATCTTGCCTTTCGAGTAAAATTTTTGATGTGTCTTTTTATAAGCCTAGAAAAAAAATAAAGTACCAGACCTAAATTTTTTTATTAAAGCGCAAAATCTCCTTCTCACGAACCCTTTTTCCGATATTGTCGAATTGTTAATTGTGGCAAATTAAGTTTTTTAGAATATGATCGTAAAACATTTTAACATTTGTGACTGAGCTTTACAAATTAAAATAAAACACGCGTTTTGGTGACGTTTTTTTTGCGTAAATCGTTAAATGCGGCCGATGTTAAGCGGGAATTTCGACCTTGTCACCACCTGCATAAGGAGCGCGTGATTTCGTTGGAATTTTAGCAAGTGATTAATAAAACTTAATTTCTCGATCTGGATAAAATCAAATGGAACAGAGTTTTTCCGTAACTTTATTACACCAAATCAAACATAACAACATTTACATTAGGTATAAATAATTAATTTGAATTTTGATCTTTTTTACAATATTTTTATTTTATTTTAATTATTCTCAAACACAATTGTGTAACCTTTTCATAATAATAATATATCATAAATACGTGAACACCTCAGTACAGATTCTCCTAGTGAGGCGTTAACGATACGATTTTATGTATTTATAATTCACAGGAAATACACAACATTCTATATAATAATTGCTTTTACTATAAAAATTGTCTTTAAATAAATAGAAATGAAAATTAATAAATAAATGAACAGTTTCACAAGCTTTTGCAGTTCTCACCTATTTAAAAGAAACAATGAATAAACAGTGAACTAAAACTGGGCGAATAAAGCCTTCTGTTCTGTATAAATAATCGATGTCTTTATGTTAGGGCGCAAAACTTTTCAAAATCTTTTATTTTTGCGATGTGTGTATGTCTGTTCGCCACTGGCGAGTTATGAAGGAGCAAAGAGCACACGGTAAAACTACGATTCTTGATAAATTCAGATACTTATAGTTTTGGTACAAAAGGCTACCTAAAGGTTTACCGGTCGTATTTATTACAAAATATATTGTAGGTTACCAATATTGTCTTTATATTAATTCAACCGGCCAAAATTTTACAAATTATTTTAAGAATAAATATTTTTTGCTGACGAAAAAATGGTTTTCCTGAATATTATATTTCATTCATCGTTTTTCTACTTAACTGCGGGTGAGTAATATTAAAAAAAAACGCTAATTATAGTTTAAAATTTAAAAAAAAAAGTTTTACTATGATTATATTTATCGCAGCGAAGGTAATCCCTGGACTAATAACGCACTCTAAAAATATTTCTAAAGCTTTTCAAATTTATCGAATATTCAAATTTGATATTCATATACATCTGACGTCCCTTTGCCGCTAATATCAATAATTGGCGTAAGACTGAAAAAATGCTGTTTTTATAGCGTCATAACAGTTTTTTTTTTTAAATATTTATTAAATCCATTTTCATGTATTTTTGGGTGATTAAAAGCCTTCTCACTTAAAAGGGAATAACATTAATGTGCTTAAAATTGTTAAGCCTTTAGCACTGACCATGAGCTTTTTTGAAGTTACAAATGTTAGAAATGTTGTGATACCGCCGCGTTTTTTTATGACAGATGTTTTTGTAATGAATCATTGGAGATATTGCTTGGTGCATAATGTTAAAAATTTATTTAAAAAATAAAACAATAACTTTGTTTACATCACTTTTATTTGTTACATACTTTTGCCGACCGGGTTTCGCTAGTACCGTAGGTTCTTCAGGGCAGTATAATACTAAACTATGAACTAAGATACACGTGTGTTATAAATTTATAAAAACAGGTGAATGAAGGGCCAAGGGTGGGAGGGAAGCAGGTACCTGACCAGGAAGGGCAAGGGGAAAAAATTATGTTTTAACAACGAAACTTATAAAATATTCAACTTTCTGTCAGATTATAAATAAACTGCCATATCCGACCCCGCTGTTAATCGTTTAATTTTTTTGTTGTTTAAATCTGACATTCGTGTTTCTATACAGCGAATACGCATTAATGTATATTTCAATAAATTTTTGCGCAGGAGCTGTACTTCCAAAGAATGATGTCAAGATTGTCTTTGATGATGGAACTTACACCTCAGGAAATGAAGTTTACAATTCTGAAGAAGTGAGCATTATTTCAATAGCACTGGTACAAATGTTTTAGATAACTAGTAATAGCACTCTATCACTTAATTCAGGCGTTCGCCATAATGGCTTTTTAATGATTGCCCAGTTTTGATTTACGACCCTTACATTGTGTAGTTATGAGGGAAATCTATTTTTATGGTCCACTTATGGCCAGAATGCATGAAAACTCGTATTGCTACAGTTGGAATCAATTCCTTCCGAATTTAAAAAAAATGTAACGATTGAATGCGTGCTCATTTTAAGGAATTGGATGATGGTCCACAATTGAAGAGGAATTAGTTCCCGACATAAATAAATACATACTCGTAAATAAAATCTTGTTGTAAGATTGTCAAAACAGTTATTTTTCTTAAATCAAAAACCTGTGGAGAATCTATGACATGAAAGAGACGTACCTAATAAACTTTAACCAGCGATTCTTGACCTTATTTGGAGTTAAAAAAATGTTATGGAATTTTGGTGATCGTTACATTGTCACTGTACGTGAATAATTATTGAACGGTGAATCGGCTTTCTCCCCTCTAATTCATGAAATAACTGATATCCACTGAAAAACCATGAAAAATTTATATTATGTTTCCGATTTTTCTATAAAATATTTATGTACTTATTACCCATATAGATTTTGATAGTTTAAGCAAAATCTCGCATTACTTTTATTTTCAAAGTAGCTGATGTGTACCCGGCCTTGATCGAGATTATTTATTTTTTTGGAATAAAGTTATGAATTTCTGAATTCTTGCTTTTCGTTAGTGAGCCATAATTGGTTTGACAGCGAAAGTAATGCCTTGTGACCACTATTACTATCGCTAAACAAAGAAACATTCATTTGAAAATTTTTATTTCAGTCTAAACATTTATTTTTTCAAAATACATCTAAGTAATAAAGTTCGTAAGTAGTGTTTTCCATTTTGAAAATATTCTACCCAAACAAATCTTCTTTTGAATATGTAATCTGTGGCTAACCGGAGTGGTATATGTATGGGCTAACCTCAATTCAACATGGCGGGTTCAAGTTGTTCATACTATTTTTAAAACGTTATAGCAACAGTTTTACATATTGAATGTTCGAGAAAATCGAGTACAGATAGACGAATAGAGAAGAGATTAAACATAGAATATGTGCGAAGTGTGGATAATAATTTTTCCTTATTAAAATTGTCTGTGTAACCAAAGTAGATACCTATTTTCCTAATCAGCGACAAATCTTCATCTTGAGCCATCAAATTCGTATACCTTTTCAATGAATTGTTGGTAACTTATCATATCAATGAAATATATTTCCAGCAAGATCTGTTTACCGAAACCAAACGCTACTTGGACAGTATTCCCGCCATTGCTGGTGAGCATATTCATGAAATCGATTTACAATAAAATTGAATTGTTCTGAATTATATTCGATACACTTAATAATATAATACCTGATGAATATTCTTTTGTAAAATAATCATTTTCGTTACAGATTTCAATGGGACCTTAGCATGGAACCACGAAGGTAAATATATAAACTTAACTGATTTTACAAAAAAAAATATTTTTCATACTTTATATTACTTTTCTAATCACTAGGGAATGAATTAATATGAACAGCTATAATCATCGCACAAATGGTTCATTAGTTATTCTAAAAATAGGAAACAAATAGTAGAAAGAAATAAATGATTCAGTGACACGGTAGAAAATAAGCATGGAGTCCTTCAAGGTACCATCCTGGGTCGCATTCTATTTCTCATTTAATATAATAATAATTCAATAAACTCCCGGGTTGCCGCAAATGAAATGAATAATTATACAGCAATATATCGGCCAACGTTTTAAATATGAGATATTTCTGTATGGAAATAGTCATGTCTCACTCTAAATCAATAATGGTAATAAGTCTGAAAGTCTTTCTTTCGGACTTTTTCTGTCTCGAACTAGTGTATCGATAATATTTTAAGATGGAAATTAAACTAAAATCACCTTTCCGATGTTTCCTTGTGATAATCTTTGTCTGTTGTCTAAAAGGATTATCTTGTATTTTTTGGACGTCAACTGATGTGACTGACAATAGTATTTGAATATGGACACCAATCAACCCCCTAGTAAATTTCTGGGTGATCCATTTAAGAATTTTTTTTTCGGTAGAACTGCTTTTTTGAACTTCTCTTTTGAAGATATCGTACCGACATTGTTTTAATTTTTTTCTTCATTTTTTTTCAACTGAAGTGGTGGTTTATCGATGGTTCAATCCTCCAATAGCTAACTTCTTCATTATTGCATAAGCAATTAGTTTTCCCTGTTTTTGTTTATCTTTCTTTAAAAAAATAATTGAAACATCATTAACGTATTGATCAGATCAAGGGAAGTGGGGAGAAATATACCCAGACTGTAATGGAGACAATCAATCTCCCATCAACATCAGAAATAGATACATCCAGGAGGGAGGAAAATCTTGTTTGGTGTTCGAGAACTATGGACAGAAACACACGTTCATCAAACCTTTAAATATTGGAACAACGGGTGAGTTTTTTTACAATAAAACTAATTCTATAACATAAATTACGTCGCTGTTCAGACAAAAGCCACCAACCCTAAAAACATCATTTTGATATATCGATATTTGAATGTTTGAAGTTGAAGGAAAAATCATATGTTATTGATTTAAAACTCGGACTTGAGCAAAATTTTACTAACTGATCTTCCGATGTGATTTGTATATTAAAGAACACAATTTGACGCTTCGGGTGACATACCTAATTTAAAACTGCTCTTTTAAGAGTTGGGGACATGTTAATCGATGAATTTAGTTGCATTGTAAAACCATTAATGAAGAAATTTAATTCGTTGAACTCTCGAGGTTTCCGGAACAAGGAAAGTTTTTGCGAAAAGTTTCAAGAAATTATTGGATTTCTGCTAGGATACTGCACCAGGTATCCCTGGTCTACATGTAATCAAGTGACATCTGAATTATCAAATTTTCTTATACATTCCCATAGGTCATAATAATATTCCATAAGGATAAAAATACATATTTTTCACCATGCAACAATTATTTAAAGTTTCCACAATCGTCATCGTCATCGTCATTAGCCTTCATTCCAGCCTTTGCATATCGATAGTGTCTATCCACTTCAAGATGAAAGCCTCCCCAAGTTGTTTTCAAAAGTCTGGTGCTCCATCCCAAGGATTCCCTTGCCATTTTCTCCCTAAACTCCGGTCGATTACATAATTCAATAACTCATTATCCATCCTCCGAGTATCTACTAGGGCTTATGATGCGCTCAATTCAATTCCTTCAACTTCTCCCCTCGCAAATTGTGTTGTATCTTGTGTGTAGTTTACGGCGTAAATCGATTTATAAAGTTGCTACCTCTCCGATGCTCTGTACCGTAGATGTCTTGCAGAATGACATTAAAAACGTTAGTTTTTAGAGTCTAGACTAAAGCTTCGGAAAATTTTAAATATATCGTTTAGCTTGATCGGTAAAGTACTCAAAAAATATTCTTCTTAATAATTTCACATTTTTTCCAATTCTGTACAAGTAACTAGGTATATACAAATCATTATAGAGAGATTATTGCTTGTGCGGCATTATACTGTATCGTAGGACTGTTGCGGGGTGAGAGAAGACTGCGGGGGAGTATTCCATACTCGTTAGAACCAATTTGAACCGTTATCGGTCTGCACGAATACATTCAAACGTGCGCTCTTTAAAATTATTTGTCTCTATGTACGAGTACATGTGTCATTTATAGGAATGATGAAACGAACGTAATAACTAAAAAATAGAGCAAAGAAAAACATCAGAATCAAATGACAAAAACAACACGTCGTTATTTTCATCATTTTCTATGTACTCGTACATCTGGTAGTTTTTTTTTACATGTCCAGTCAATCGCAGCCAGTCAGGTTGAGTTCAGTGTACATATTAATTCTGTATGATGATCAAATCTTAACACTTATGACACTGATTTTTTCTCGTGTTGCAGTCGAATTCCTCAGTCCTTTCGAAACTGATAAAAGTGCCGAACCCACTATGTCTGGAGGACCCCTGATAGGGACTTACAAGCTGGCCAACGTGCACTTTCACTGGGGCTATGATAATACTGACGGATCAGAGCACGCCATCAATTCCCAGAAATTCCCCATGGAGATGCACCTCGTCCATTTCAACACCGAGTTCAAGTAATACATTAAAAAGGCTTCCCCGGGCGAAAGCATAGTAGCAAACTGAAAGTTTTGAAAATGTATTTGTTGTTACTAAAATTGGTTTAGTCCAGTGCAAATTTGGGTAAATTTCGAAATTTACTTTTAGTCTTCTATTAATAATGAGCTACTACTTCTTTTGGAGGATGACTAGGTGTTAACATACAGTTACGGAACTTTCTTTTTTGTTTATTTTCTACTCAGAACTATGTGAGTATCCTGAGAAAGTGGTATTTTGCAACCTTGTATAAGATTGCAGCATTAACGTAGTCTTCTTATTGTTTTAATATTGATTTGTGTTTCCCTACTCTCTTCATTTGTCTGTCCCTGATCCAGAGTAACTAACGATAATTTCAGTGCATAATATTCCATGAACTGTTCTATGGATAGCAGTTACTAGATCTCTGATGCAATAATGTCGATACGATTGTATTGGAGAAGAGGAATAAAGTGTTTACAATTGGACTAAACATATTTATTTTTTTAAACTTTATTGTTATAAAACATGGGTGTTACCAAAATGAAAAGCAAAAGTAGTCGTGCAAAATTGATAAATGGCAGATTTTCTGTTCCGCTGTCCAGCTCCCTCGATTCGTCTTGGCCACAAAATTTAAAATCGAGAAAATATTTTTATGTCTTTGTTCATCTAACAATGTTTTATCATTTTCAGTTCAACAATAGAAGCAATGGAGTCTGGAAGATCAGATGCTCTCGCGGTCATAGGCATATTATTTAAAGTAAGTATTAAAAATATCTTGTATTGAATTAAAATGTACCAAACATATTTTTTTTAATCTTCGATTAATGACTTGCTTCCCTCTTTTGAAAGTTCCATCGCTTGATCTATTTCGGTCCATATATTATGATATAGCTACCTGCTGCACTGGCCACTAAGATTGACTAATTTGGTAGCCGTCAAATATTTTACATTTCATATATAGTCGCCAATTTTCTTTAATAGCATCTCGATATAACTCTTCCTGTTTTTTGGTTAGATTAGACCAACTTCCTTTGTCCTGTTTTTAATTCACATTACTGACTTGTTGTCTCGTGTTCTTTAATCATTTCAATTCAATTCTCATGTAAATTTAAACATAAACTTTTATAATCGTTATGCAAATAAATCACCTCCTGTTAACCATTGGTGAGTCGCTTAATATAGGTACGTTATGGTCCCCTAAATTAACGTTAAAAATTAAATTTATTAACATTAGAAGCGACATGTGGGATAAGATGATACTTTTTGCGGGGTAAGGAATAAGTCAGAAAAACAATTCATTAGATTTTTTGTAACAGAAATATTAAACTTTTAGGGTACAAATAATGTGATACTTAGATTTCTTGAGAAGGCGGACATACAAAAATCGTAGAATACAAATAACAGGATTGTAGTATCGTCTTGCATTCCAAATGTATATGGATTTCTTCTTTCGTTTATTTCTAGAGTCCAGATTTGCCTCTCTAAAATGTCTCCAAATATGTCGATTCATGATGGAGATGGTACTCACTTATACGTAGTCAACAGTTTTCTTTACAATTCAACTATTCCATCTGCGAGCGGCGTCAGTTTCTCTTTCTGCGCCAAGGATCCGTTGATTTTGGATTTCTAATGGTTGCCTGTTGTTATACTATGTGTCGAGCATTGTCCAGTGTAAGTGTTGGGTTGCGATGGAAATATAGGTGTCCTCATTACTTATCCACACATCAGTATCAGTCTGTTTCACAAAGATAATTGCATAATAACCCACGATCATACCTAGCATGGCTGCTTCCAGATTCTAGGAGAATGTAATTATGAATATAATTTTAGTTTATTTTACGTGAGGCCAAACAAGATTTCCTGCTGATCGCAATCACAGAATTCATCAAATTGCTACCATGATGATGAGGTGGGGTATGACAAAGAGAAATGGAAGAATTTAAATAATCTGGATATTCAGAACTAGTAATAGACGTTTAGCTGCTTAAATGTTTTGACGATTGGTCTGACTCAAACATCTCCCTTTAGATAGTCCAATGGAGAGGTAATCGAGAAAGCCTTGTAGTGTAACTTCTACAGGATTGTGGTTTATAATAAATACTTCTATTTTAGGGAAGCACCCGATGGATACAAAGATGAACTCATTTGAAAATGTTAGTGAAATAGTATAGAGAACAGAGAGAGACCAGGCAACTAAACAACTGGAACATAACTGTCATTTTTGAGACTGTACTGGAATATGACTATAATAGATTGTTTATCTTTCAGCCCAGCAATAGTTCTACCCCCGAGGTTTCCACTTTGGTGAAAACGGTTGAGGATGCTCGCCTGGGGAATCTGTCCTACCCCATCACCCTTCCCCTCAACATCGTGGAGTACAAGACGAACTACTTCACGTACCTGGGCTCGCTCACGACCCCCAAGTGCTTTGAGAGCGTGCGCTGGATCGTTTTTGAAACGCCTTTGAACACGAAGACTGACGATGTAATTATTTTTATTTCAATACGATAATCATCGTCTTCATAGGATCTTTCCATCTATGGTCCTTCAGCTGAGAGACCCGCTGTTACCTCAGATTAACAAAATGACCAAATTTTCATTATTTCTGCTCTCTTTCTAACAATTATCGGGGAATCTCCTTTAATCGACTAACTCTTCAATATGGGCTTGGTGGCTTTTGAAGTCAATCGTAAATAATGCAGGAGATATGAAAATTGTTTTATTAAAAATGTAAAAATTGTTTCAGTTTGAAGTCTTCAGAACTTTCAAAGTGAACGGGAAACCCCTCGTGGATAACTTCCGGACCACGCAGCAGATGAACGGAAGGGACCTGATTCGTCACTCTTGCTAAACATCTCCACTTTATTGGACATATTCGAACACCGATAATTTTATTGACAGGATTGCAACCGGCTTGCAATTTTCATAAAAATGATTTGACATGTAAACCTCCGCCCCACTATTCCAACAATATAATCGTAGCATTTATAAATTACGACAGCGATGGCATTGTTACTTTACTTTTATTTTTACGAATAAATGTTCTATAATGATTTAAAATGGTCCGTTTTCGATTTGTCGCCAAAACGACATGTTCGTTTTGGTTCGTGAATATGGTGTTGTTGACGTCACGCCAACCAACGTCGGTGACAGCCGTCTTACCAGCCACTGGAGTTATCTACATCATAATGACGTTTTAGTCACTTCAAACCGTTTCGGAATGTGCAGTTTTAATTTATTTTTTTTTAATCAATAAATATGAAAGAAAATACAAAAATTATACATTTTTAGTGCGATGATCAGAATCAGAAGTATGAACTATAAATCTACAACACAATTTTATACGATATTTATATATTTTGTGAAAATACCTCATCTTTTACTAGACTTTATTCGAGTTTTAACAGGACATAATTTTTTCTTATTACAGCAAAAAAAATAAACAATAAGGCCTTATTTTTTTAATGATTTAAATACATCAAACAATTGCATTGTTCTTGATGAACGGGAATCAATTTAAAAAAAAAAAAATATTGTATAATATTAATTACATACAATGGAAACTTATACCCGCTAAGCCACTGCAAGTAGCTTGTCAGCAGGAGTTTAGTTCAAGAATATTATATAATACAACGATAAATAATAATCATCATACAAATGTAATATAAGTGCGTGCATATTGTGATTAATTTACACAAGTTGGAAAAAATATATGAAAACAGCATAACAGTTTTGTAGATACTAGAGTCCAATTACATAATATCGATTTAAATAATATTAAAAAAAATATCAAAATATCAGCCATCCCGGGAACCATTCATTGGGTACCAACACCTCTGCCATAGGTCGCCCCAAGTGGTTCGTTACGTTTGGTGATTTAGCAGGGGTGCCCGGATTTATGGAGTGAGGTTTAGTAAGGTATTGGCGGTGTATGCGTCTGCCCACCAACAGATTAGTAACGCCGGTTGAGAGAGACCCCTTGCACCGCAGTGGGAGGGATGGATTAATACATTCGTTACTTCTGGACATACTGACCCCCAGATTCTTACCCACCCCTCATACCCTTTTCCTTACCAGAACTTCCTCTCCTTGAAAATACCCTACAGAAATAAATAAATAATTTTTCAATCCAGTATACCCTCCATGTTAATTGACGCTTTCGGGGAATCCTGCCGCACAGTGTAATTTTTCTATTCTGAATGGTGGTCTTTCACTAAAGCGATACTGAGAGAATCTACACGTTACGGACTATACGGCAAACTAACGAATTAATGATAAATGATAAAACATTAATTGTACACATTATTTATATAACGATTTTGTAATAATCAAATTTCTGATTTGTATCATCATATGTTATCACTTAGATTGTCTTACAGCAACAGTGGCGTAGAGAAACTTTGATTGCCATTCGTAAATTGACTAAAAAACATACAATAAACAATACACACTAGAATTATTTTCCATGTTCCATGGTTATAAATAATTTACTAAAGTTACTTTTTGTACTTACTGAATGAAATATGTTTAATATGTTATTAACTATTTGCTGCGCCCTTTTCGGGATGCATCCATGAGTTTTATCGTCGGCTCATAAAGCTGAGTGATACGTAATTCAATCTTATTTTTTTAGTACTCAATTTTGAAGACATTTTTTTTCCATATAGCACCAACCAGTACCTATCAAACACATATACATAATTGTTTACTCTATAATATTTGTTTTTGTCATCCTTTCATAAGTTTTTTTTCTGTACTATTCTTCACATCTCTTTATACTTAATTATTATACTTTTTTCTAGATATATTATATTACCATACTATGTCAACACTAGCTTTTTTCTCTTCTATTTTTGTGTAATGGTACTTAATATGAACTAAACTTGTCAATTTGACTCTCCTAAAACGGGATTTGTTCCCAGTTGGGAAGTCGAAGCTTTCTTAGATTTTATTGTTTAATAATGTGTGTTTCAAATAAATAAATATTAAAAAAAAAAATGTAGATTAAATGGAAGGCACTTCTGCCTTTGACTTAGCGAGTCCCTTAGAGAGCCGATTATACTACAGTAAATACGGCACTCTATCTCTCTAATACTGCGTGCATTGTATATTGCCATTCCATTTGTTCGAAATGAAATGATTTGTATTATAAATTTTAAGGCCTAAATACCGGACTCTTGGATCACGAAACACCCCCACATCGCATTTCTTTTGTTCTTCTTTATTCTATAATTTAAAAAAATGACTAAAGCTATTTTTTTATACGGGATTTGATTTTTATTTAAATATAAAACGTTAATGTTTAGTCTGAAAGTTATTTTTGATTATTTTGATAATGTTAATGCTCAATACTATTACTATTCTTCGAGTTAAAGCTTCTAAAAAAGTACAAAATGTTATTATTTATGTTTAGTTACGGTTTAACATGAATAGAATATAAAATTATGTACGGTAAAGCTCATCCTTGTTTTGACATTTGACATTCTAACCTCAAAACCGACCGGCCATAGATTTGGAGCGTTTTAGCGGCCTTTGAAAAATTGAAACTTTGAAAATTATTTTAACTATGACAACTAACTTCAGAAAAAAAAAACTAAATATACTTGAACATCATTGTTGATAAAAAATTTAAAAAAAAAATTAGACTGTCTTTCCTTATTGTCTAGTTTATTCGATCAATGCCTTGTGCCATCCAAATAAAATTAACCAATAGTAATCGAATTTACAAGACTTCAAAGATTATCTCGAAATATCGAAAAAAAAATACAGAATGCAGCTACCCTAATATGTACAGTTAGGCAGTGGCGTGAATTGCTCTATGACCAAATGTACAGGTTTTAAAATTCGGGTATGAGTTGTGAATTTAATATTTGAGAAGGGAGATTTTATTATCTACCACTGATTGCAGTGGCCAACTGGATAAATGTGCGCAGAAGTTCCTTATCTGTTTGTATATACTATCTAATTATTAATTATATTTTAATAAGCAGGAATATTTAGAAAAGACAATCACTTGAATAAACTAAAGAAAAAGACACGCTTTAAGAATACGTTCACAAACGTCAATGGAATATATATTTTTTCAACGAAAGAAGTGTTAATTCATTATGATTTTGACAGATGACACTTCAAAATAGCATTTTGGATAATAGCTTTGGAATATGGTGTTAAAAAAAAATAAGACGTTTTATAAAAAAAGGTCGTGACCTTTATTGAAGGGATAACATAATGAATCTAATAACAAAACAAACTTTTCCTCTTTGTTTGGAAGTTTTATTTACTATGTACTTTTGCTATTTTTGAATTATTAAATTCGCTACCGGTTTCGACACAACCGTGCCATTCACTAGCGTTCTTAAAACTAACTTAAATTAAACAAGTACAGAAACAAAATTAGTCACCATTAGGTGAGGGTAGAGGGAGTGGTGATTTGGAGGGGGGTGGGCGGACGGAGGAGTCAAAGTTAATAGGAAACATGGTTAGCAAAGGTCAAACAAAATGTCTAGAAATTGCTATATAGTGAATGCCGAAAAAATACAAGAAACTTTTCCTCGTTCAAAAATTCTTAGCAATGCAGGCAGTATGTTTTACAGCCTTTACGTGCAAATAATATGCGGAATCCCGCTAAAAAAAAATAGATTGAGAAAGTAAAATATTTTTTTTATAAGCAGGTTGCAACCAAAATTAATAAATTCGTAAAATAGAAACAATTTAATGATGTAGAACGTTTGTGAAAAATATTGACAAATTTATGGAAAAAAAACTAGTTTAGATCAGAAATTTGTCGTACTTTTTCTTTGTCTATTATCAAATCATTTATTTTTTGGTTACCCATTAATTTTCGTCATATTTTGAACGTTGGGTACGAAAAATTTCATTAAGAAATACCAAAATTCTGCTTTAAGGGGTAGGAAAGGGGTTGGATATGGTTTTTGCAATCTCATGTAGACAGTGACCTTCCTTTTGTTTTGAAGGTCAATTGTACAAAATTTCATTAAGCTCAAAATAAAACTGTAGATTTGCATACAAAATAAATGCAAACCGCCCTTCCGGGACATTTTATTTTTTATAATAGAAGAAATGAAAATGTGGAAATTAATTGTCAAAATATTTTGTTGGTTGGGTTATCATTATTGCGTTTTTACTGACGAAATCTTTAACAAACTTATCATTATGTAAATAAAAAAAATATGCTCTAAAACTACTTTACATTCATAAATACAAAAAAACGAGAAATAACAAAAATCACACATATTAGAAACACTAGAGTGAAGAACTCATCGACAAGGAACCAAAAACACAACATTTGGAAAAAAAAAATCTCGTACCATGGCACTAAACTCTACAAAAAATCCCGCTATCCTTTAAAAATCACAACAATCATAATAAATTTAAAAATCAAATAAAACACTGGATACGTTACGTAGGGAGATCTGAAATAGAAAATATATTAAATCCAAATACAGACTAACCTTAGAATTTTTAAGTTTTTTTTTCATGAAGCACATCAATTTAATATTTTGTAAATGAAATCCTCAGCACGGGAAATCCCAGTGAGGATATCGTTATTTGCTATTTGATATAAAAAAGAAGATAGTAAACCATTATTGTTTTTATTATTATATTATAATTATCTTCTTTTTCTATACGCCACTGGTAGGCAAGTAGGAGTAAGTATGTAGGAGCAAAGACCACACGCCAAAAGTACGTTCGCCGATAATTATAGATCTTACAGTTAAGAGTATAGAGGCCTGCCTTAATGACCGATCATTGATTTTAAAATCTTTATTGCACGTAGACCTAAATTAGTTCATTTTTACAACCGACTACTTTATAGAAGTTTAGTAAAAAAATAAAAATGGCTGTGCTGAATATTATATATTATTTCTCCATTTTCTGCCTAACTGCGGGTGAGTAACACGGTTATAAATTATTAATTGTTTTTGTGTTTAATTCGTAGAATTCCAGTAATTTTTATTTGTTTATAATTTAATTAATAAGATCTGCAAGTATTTTAGATTTTTTTATATTATTGTGATAGCTGTTCGGGCTTTAAGGCTATTTTCAAACTGTTACACCATGTTGAGACGACTTATTTATATGATTCTATTTACCCCCATCCAATTTCAACTTTTATTGTGATGAGAATTATGCCGGTGAAACCGATTTACTGAGAAAATAATTGTGACGATAGTTTCTCTATTCTGTGAGGTACTTTGAAATCTGTTTTCATCGCGTTAAAAGATTTTTTTTCTTCAGAATTGTTTTATAATGACGTGACTGCTATTGACTTATTTAAATGTGTTATATAGTTTATGTCCGAAAGAGCTGCCACAATACTAAAAAAAACTGAAATATTTGTAGAACTTAATAATAACATTAGTAAATTTGATTTACATTAAATAGTTGAAAAAAAACGTATAAAAATACTATGATATCAGTTTAAAATAAAAGTACCCTATCAGCGATACAAAGGTTTTTATTTGGGTTATGATTTGTCTAAAAACACCCTTTTTATTTACATTTTTAAATCAATAAATGCATTTTAAATTGAAAATAGGTTTCAACAATATTTCTTTTTTTGAATAAGCCACGTTCACAAAGAGGGCAGCAGCTTGAGCGTTTCTGCGAGCGAGCGCCGTGAGAGTTTTTTTTTTACAAATCATGCTTTTAGTTTGCAGTCAGTTTGAATTCGAATCTTTGAACGTAAACAAACATTTATATTTTTTATATGAATACCGCACAAGAGTCCCAAACTGCTCCCAACCGTCTGGAGCCAGCGAGACTATGGCATTCCCAATTGGTGAATGTTGTGAGGCTGAAGGTATTGGGGAGGGGAAGGAGAAGGGGAAGAGGATGGTGGGGAAAAGGGTAAATACCTGGCTATTCAGATCTGGTCACCAAACACGGCTAAAAGCCATTTCAAGCAACTTTTCAATTCTGAATGGTGGTCTTCACCAGGGCGATACTGAAAGTATCTTCCACTCTGGAACGTGCGCAAATATACTATATATTATTTTTAAATTAATTAATTGTGAAACAATACAAATAAATTAAATAAAATTACTTGCGCACGCCGGGATTTGAACCCGCGACCTTCGGATTCGTAGTCGAGAGCCTTACCCCTCGACCATGGAGGCCGTCACATGTTATATCATAGACAGCCCAGAATTGACTAGTATCAGAATATATCATGTTCTTCTAGATGTTATCATTTCTCCTATGGTTTACCACTCAATAATACAGATTCTGGCTAAGTGTAAGGAATTTTACCAATGTTATATAAATGTTGAAGGTTACGATGATGAGGCATAACCGATCTCTCGTTGGCAGTAATTGTTATTTGACATTTAGGCTGCTCTCTTACGGTCCGGTGAGGAATGAATATTTCACTCGCTACTGGAGACACTGCGCAGAAAAGTCCCACAATGGACTGCGTTGCAAACCGTTACCTTACTTTAGGAAACTTGACTTTTCTGTGCAGTGTCTGCAGTAACGAGTGAAATGTTCATTCCTCACCGGACCGTCAGAGAGCAGCCTTAGGAACAAATACGTACATAGGCAATTATTGGTAAACAACATTTTTTAAAATTGCAACCCGTTCATAATTGATGTAATTTATTTATAAAAAATGTTAAAAATAGCACTAACAATTGTATATTACTCAAATATAACTACCTGTTTTAGTTAGATTTTCACATTTTACCGGTTGTTTTTTACATATTTTGTGACACTGTTGTGTTTTCACGAGAAATACACTTTTGTTAAATAAAATTCTTTTGTAATTTCTTCAAAAGATTGGTATTCACTTTGTGGCGTCATTATTAGTAAATTAATTAAAATTTAACTTTATATTCACCACTTTATTAATATACACAGATATCTACATGTTTCTAAAGCGATACTTTCTTCGTTAGGAATATATACAATACAGAATTTTAATATAAAGTAAATTTTTTAATCCATTTATTAAAATTCTTTTGGACTCCACCTTAAAAATGTAATTTCTTGATTCCTGATCCATTTGACAACTGCTGACCTTATTTTGAATCGTTCTAGTTACTGCGTGATTTCTTTCGAATTTGATTTCATTAATCCAAAAACGAGTGTTTTAGATTTTTAATAACCCAACGTAAAATATTAAATATTAAAAAAAATAACTAAACCAATAAGAAAAAACCGACGCCACTGTTAACTAATTATCGAATTTTGCTTAAAACTGCGGTTGTTTTATATATTTCATACACACACGTCTACCTAATATGTAAATATGTTTTTAACGCAGGTGCTGTATTCCCAAAGGTTGGCGTTAAGAATGTCTTCGATGAGGGAAATTATACGTCAGGAAATGAAGTTTACAATTTTGAAGAAGTACGCATTATTTCAATAGTAACACTAATAAAATATTATCCCAGCTACTAAATTTGTTTTTGAAATTTAACACATTCGAATTTTGACAATTCATTTTGGAAACATTCCAAAACAACTATTATATGATGATTTTATTAATGATGATTTTATTAACGTTTTTAAAATTTATAATTTTGATCTGTGAATTAAATTTTGTTTTATTTTGATTTAACGTCTAATAAATGGGTGTTATGATACATACATTTCAGACCTTGCTATGTAATTATCTTCCTTTGCAAAAAAGTTTGGTAATTTTTTCCAGTTGGGACTCAGTAGAAAAATAGTTTCAGGTTCATAAAAAATAAAAAAAATGCACTTCATTTTTTTCTTTCTTTATGTAAAAGCGCGTAAATATTTAAGAAGAATTGACGCCATTTTTAATGTTAGTATGAAATTATATTTGTCAAAAGTGCCATCTGTATAAAATGAATATTTTAAATATAGGTTGTTAGGTTCTTTTATTTCCGCACATGCAAATATTTTTTATTTATTTTTATGAATCTGAAAGTATTTTTCTATTTTAGTCCCAGCAGGTTAAAAACTACCAAACGTTATACTATAAAATTGTATTAGAGTATGACGTAGAATCATCTCCCTTCGGAAAGTACCACTAATTTCAGAAGACCGTTTGGTTAAAGTAAAAAATATGCACTTAGACCATTTTGCTTTTTTAAACTTATTTTAATTTTCCTATGAGCTATCTTGGTGTTGTTATTTAAAACGTTTTAAACGATCGCAGCGCCTTTAATTTTTGTTTACTTTTAAATGTCAGACTGTACAAATACGTTTTTCTTCCTTACAAACAATAAATTAAATACATATATTTGCAGCGAGATCTGTTCACCGAACCCAAAGAATTCTTGGAAGCTATTCTCGGTGAGTAAATTTATGAAACAAAATATGTAATTTTGATGTTTTCATATTATTTTTAAAACATTATTAAGCTTCAACAATAGTAAAATGTTCTTCTATAAAATAATTTTTTATCGTTTACAGATTTTGATGGAACTTTAGCCTGGAATCACGAAGGTAAATTAAGAAATTGGGTAAAATAACTAAAAAAAATATTATATTATATTGCTTCAGAATAGCACTAGGGATCGAATAACAAATATTAACATAACCCTGAAAATATGCTCTGATTGTGATCCAAATATGGACAGTAAGTATTAATTCAATATTTTTTGATCAGATCAGGAAAAGTGGGGGGCAACATTTCCAGACTGTAATGGAGATAGAAGATCTCCCATCAACATCAGAAATAGATATATCGAGGAAGGAGGAACATCTTGCGTGGTGTTCAAGAACTACGGAACTACACACATGTTCATCAGACCTGGAAATATTGGAACCACGGGTGAGTGAACTAAAAAAGTACTGAGTGAAAGTGCTATCTTGTTTCAGCTCCGGAACTATTGTCCACGTGTGAACGTGTACGGACAGGACAGTGGAACAATATCCACTCGCTTCACGCGTACCACAGTTAATTCACAGCAGTTTTTTCCTTTTGTTATTTAGTCCGTCCTCCAACAATTCCAATTTATCTTGGCACAAAAGAAATAACATTTTTCACGAATTCGCTCGTAACGCGCGTCGTTGTGTATCCATTTTCGCAGCGTCCCGTGTTTGAACGTGATGGTCGAATAGGGAATTTAAGTTTATTATTTTTATTTTTAATTATATATGTATTTCTTTTAAAGTTCGTTTTCATAGTTAAATTAATTCTCAAGGTTCGAATTTCTTAAACGCCCTCAAAACGGGCAGAATCCCGGCGGAGGTGCGGGTGACGTCATCCGTACTGAACAATAACCGACCGATGAGGACAATGTGTATGGAGATTATTTATTTATTTAATAAGGAATTCTAGTGCTTTTTTATTAATGTTAACCGTATAACTTATTAAACGATATTTTTTTTATTGACAACATCAACATTTCAGAAGAAAATTGTTTTTTAACATTTGAATTTTTGTATCTACTGCCAAAAACCGAGGAGCTATACGATATACCAAAAAATGGACTCAACTTCCCTATTTTGTCCCATTGTCCTATCCTGCACGGTCGAAGCAATTCATGGAGACGGGATAGGACAATATTGTCCTGTCTTCTGTATTGTTCCCGTGTGAACGAGGTATAAAAGTTCATATTTTTGAGATTCGTGGTTGAATGCTCGTATATTCTATTCTATTCTATTACAATTCACATATTTTGATCATCTCGCACTCCCACAACTACACCGCTAATAGTCAAAATATATCAAACTGGCAAAGTGGACTTTATAATACGATTTATTCATTAAGCCATTTAGTGGTGTCATTTAACTTTCGTAATAAGGGGTTTTCTGTAAAAGACTCTTCCAATGCTTATATTGTACGTACACATCTTGCCGGAGATCCACTTACTAAAATTCGAACGAAATCACGCACTCCTTATACCATACATGTAGCGAAAATGTTGAAATTCCCGCTTAACACCGACCGCATATTTCGATTTACGTAAAAAAAAAACATCACCAAAGTTCAGGCATAAATATTAAAATGTTTTTAGGTCAAATACTAAAAAAACTTTATTTGCCACAATGAACAATATGACAATATCGGAGATTTTGCACTTTTTTTATGTCTGATACATTTTTTTTTCTAGGCTTATAAAAAGACACACCAAAAAACAATATTAATCGGAAGACCAAGGTGTGTTCTACTTGCAGTATTTAATTAAATCATCTATGATATTTCTAGGCCATCAAATTTTCAAACACACATGATTTTGCATTACTTCCCATTGGATCGCCTTAGTAACACTTAACCTTAAATATTGTCATCAAATGAAATAATCAAACTTTGTTTTAGCGCATTTATTTTTCACGCCTACTGGTTTCGGAACAACTGTTCCATCGTCAGGGCAACTTATATACAGCCCTGACGATGGAACGGCTGTTCCGAAACCGGTAGGCGTGAAAAATAAATGTGGTTAAAACAAATTTTGATTGTTTCATTTGATTATAATGGATAATCACAAAGTGATAGCTTCATACAATGGTATTAAATATTGTCTTTTACTATCTTCACTATTTGCCAGTCGCCCTAATGCATGTGTACATAATATATTATTCCTCGAATAATCTATTGTTCTCAGTAAACCATGTTTACTACCGATTAACTTAAATTACGTTTAAATATCATCATGGCGAACTATTTACCTAATTATTTAGCATTGACGAATAAGAATAATGATATGGTAAACTTTACCCCAACTGATATTGATATGTATACCTTGTGAACATTGATTACTATACTACATTGTATAAGCGGTAAATCTCCCAAGAAAAAACAGATTTATTTTGACACAGACACAGTTAATATCAGTTGGAGTTACACTACGCTTCTGGTGTAGACTTTACTCTATAAAATTGTAATACGTAATTACATATTATAAGACTTACAAATAATAAAATGCAAAATTAAGTTCAAAAGGAGTTTTCATAATATAAAAGAGTCTCTGACAATATTGTATTCGTGGTTACCATTTTTAAACCATATAGGTTATTTATTATTTTTTATGTGAATACCGCGTAAGAGTTACAACTGGCAGTTGGAGATTTGCGAAGCTGAAGGGTGTGGAGAAAGTTGGAAAAAACCTGAATATTCAGATCTGATTACCAAACACGGCTGACGCCGTCTCGTTTCAATTCTGAATTGTGATTTTTCACCGGGGGAATACTTCCGTGTGAGTAAGGTAAACTTAGGAAATACCACAAAGTAGGCTTTTGACTCCTAGTCCCCAGACAGGTCGAGAAAATTGATTAACAGTTAAACAATTTCATTGGCCTGTTTGGTGCCCAATAGTTAAAAGGTCTACATATTTTTTTTTATTCAGGTGCTCACATTTCTAGGAAGCACATGCACTGCATACAACGGTGAGAAGCGAAAACGTTTTATTGATGATATAAACACATATATTTGTTTTAAACCACTTCAATCTCTAATGTATGTATATAAAAATGAATCTATGTCTGTCTATCCTCGATTTTCTGCAAAATTTTCGACGGGTGTCGCTGAAAATAGCACAGTTAGTTCTTATTAGTGATGGAAAGTTTAGAGTAGTTTGAATGAAATCCAAAATGTTAAATTATTGCTATAAGTTTTAAAATTAGTAAGAAAAACATTAAACCCGTCATTTTGTATTGAGGTTAGCCCATAGATATACCACTCTGGTTAGAAACGGATTACATATTCAAAAGAAGAAGGTTTGTTTGGGTTTGAGAATATTTTCAAAAAATCCAACTTTTTTATTCAGATAAAAAAATACTCAGATTAAAAAAAAGAAAATGTTTGGATTGAAATAAAATTTTCGAATGATTTTTTTTCTTTGTATGGCACCCAAACGACAAGCAAGAATTCACAACTTAATAATTTTATTAAAAAAAATATATATATATACTCGTATATTTATATATAACCCCGAACAAGGCCGCATACACATCAGCTAATTCAATATAATGATTGACCGGTTTCGGCAGTACCCTTCCATTATGAGGACCATATAAAAACTTAGATGAGATACAAAATAATGACAGACATACATGAATGTATAGTGGTTTAAAATAAATATATGTTGTGGTTTAAAATAATATATAAATATATTAGATTATAATTACGGCAAGCCAAAAAGTAAATACTTTTTAAGAATGCTTATTATTGAAGTTATTTAGAAAGCGTAGACCGGATATGAAAAAAAAATACGTTGTGTTTTCGGACACCACTTTGGAATCGATAGAATAAACCATTGAACATCCCTTGTTTGTAAAATCAACAGATTTCTTAATTATCTTGATTTATTATTCATTCCTATAGGTTACATTACATTCTATAGGGGTTTAAAAAAAGTTGCTTCCAGGCAACAATTACTTCGAGGGCACCATCATTATAGCCTTCACTCGATAGTGTCTATCCACTTGAAGATGAAAGCCTCCCCAAGTTGTTTTCAAAAGCCCGGTGCTCCATCCCAACGGTGCTCTTTTCGCCTTGGACTCCGCTCGATCACATAATTTGATATATCGTACAGCAAAACGAGGAATTAATCGTGTAGGACCTATTGTGTTTTTAAAAAAAATAAATTTAAATTATCTTTTTAATTTTCTACAATCCAAAACTTGTCCCTCTCTTATATTTCTCTGTATACACTATATTATGCATTATGAAATTTCATACATTTTAGGCCATCCGAAATATAAAAACACGTTGATTTTTTTTTCACAATATCATGCACTCATATTATATTATGCACTTGTGTATTATGTATCATGTAGATCAGGTTATTACTATTTTTATTTTAAAATAGTATTACCTACAAATCAAAAACATTTCCCTCTATAACTTCTCTGTGTCATGCACTTATACATAAATACATATCATAAATATGTTACAATTATGTACCTACTATGTAACGTAACCTTATTTTTCTTTCTGTACGCAAAATCATGTAAAATAAGTTCATCGGGGCGTTAATAATTAATAGATAATAAATAAACTATTATTGTTCACGACCCGATCAATTCGATTCTTTCAAATTCGCCTCTTGTAAATTTTATTTTTAAAAGTTCAACATAAACACATTAACCACGTTAGTTTTTAGAATCTAAACGACTAGACTAAGATTTGGGAAATGTTTGCAAAGAACGTCCAATTTGGTCGCTAATGTATGTAATCATTGTATTTTCGCTCTTAATTTTTTTCCAATTCTTTGCAAGCAATTTTTAATATCATTTATAGAAATAATGTAGTAGCGGGACCCGGAACTTGAAAATAGAGGCTCAACACTTCAAACGTCAAACATATGTCATCGGTAATTGACCATAATCATTTTTAATTATGGCGTTACATACCATGTGGTCTCTTCCACAAACACTCTCCTATCCCTCACTATTAATCTCCATCTATCTCATCCCAGCAATCCTTTTCTACACGATCAATTCACCTTTTTGTCATCCACTTCCACTTGGTCATGAGTTTCGTTATACTGTCGTCTGGCATTTACTCGACCTGTAGAATCTTACAATGGTCCAATATTAAATCATACTCCAGGTGTATTATTTGAAGAACGTATGGTAATGTTTTTATTTATGTTTCAGTTGAATTTGTTGGTCCCTTTGGAGATAATAAAGATGTCCAGCCCACTATGTCTGGAGGACCCCTGGTAGGGTCCTACCAATTGGGCGCTTTGCACTTTCACTGGGGTTATGACAACACTGACGGGTCAGAGCACGCTATCAACTCCAAGAAATTCCCCATGGAGATGCATCTTGTACACTTCAATACTGATTTTAGGTAATACATCAATAAGGCTCCACTGGGCGAATTTGAAGGAAGTGGGGGAGAGGTAGGAGAAGAGAGAAGACGGAGAGCTTCCTTGATTCCTTTGACCTCAATTTTTATTAAGAAAATGTTTTTATGCTTCCCGTTCACCAAACAATATTGTATCATTTTCAGTTCAATAGAGGACGCGCTGGAGTCTGGAAGGCCAGACGCCCTCTCTGTGATAGGATTATTATTTGAAGTAAGTATTACATTCTACAACATATTCAGGACTTCCAGAAAGAAAACGTTCTAAGTGCTCTCTTAAATGCCTATATATAGATATGCAAATCCTTGACTATTCACATCGATCCGAAGCCGGCAGTTTTCTGAACCATTCCATCTGTTTCTCTTTTTTCATCAAGACATTTTACAGTTATAAATGTTTGTTCTGCTCTAATGATTGATCTGGTTCAACAACCTCCTGGTGGACTTCAATCCAGTGGCGATATAATTGACAAGGGGTTTAGAGTTTAACTTCCACAAGACCACATTATAACTTCCATATTCATGGAAGGCTCCAATGAACAAAGGGATAAACACAGTTAAAAAAAATGTCGGTGACATGGAATTAAGGAGAAGGCAACTGAACAACTGGCACAGAACTGTCTACTTTGAGACTATAATAAAATATTACTTCTATATTTTCAGCCCACCATCAGTTCCACCCCCGAAGTTTCCGCATTAGTGAACACGGTTGAGGATGCTCGCCTGGGGAAGTTGAGCTACCCCATCACTCTACCCCTCAACATCGTGGAACGCAAGACGAATTACTTCACGTACCTGGGCTCACTCACGACGCCCAAATGCTTCGAGAGCGTGCGCTGGATCGTCTATGAGACTCCTTTGAGCATGAAGGCTGACACGGTATAAAAATCATCATCATTATTGTGCTATGGTTCTACCACTAACCAATTACTCTGTTTTAACAAATGAAGCATTTAACAGGAAGATTGGTTATCTTTACATCCCAGGGTGGGATTTTACCTCTTCAATAAAGTGGAATCTCCACCTGTTTTTTGGGTTGGGGAAATGGGGATAATGTAGACCACGCTGTATTGGAAAAAAAATGTTCGGCATATTGATGGAATACGAAACAAAAACATTTGCTCTATATTTTTTTTATTTATTCGCTGTATAAAAATAAATAAATAGAAGCTTGACAGACTTAACTTAGCAGTCGGAAAAGGGGGATTTTTTTGGACGCTTACTGCAAAGTAAAGCAAGTCGATCTGTTGGTCATATGATAGGGTAACTGATGAGAACATGTTTTTTTTCCCCCACCTATTTTTCTTCAGTTATCAAAACTTTCTTCGATATTTTTCAATATTGCTTGGTCATCCCATCACAGTTTTTTTTATATCTAATTAAAATCTTATCATGTACAGGTTTACACTTGCTTCCCTTCTTTTTCGTAGGGTGGAGGTTAAAGTGGGATGCTAAGGTAATTCAGCTAGTCAATGGCATCTAGAGTCACTTAGTTCAGCAGAGATCTGGGAAACTGATTAAGTTTAACGTTTATTTAAATTCTTAGTTCCCTGGTTCATTTCGCTCAAAGACTGATGAAAGGACTCAACTAAAGATTCCTAGGTGATTCTTGGATAGAGTGTGGAAAATTTTATAAAACATGATCGGGGAAATTGGGCTGCGATATATGCATAAGTGCCCAATTTTGTCTCCCAGAGGAATCTAAATATAATTCAATTAATATAACAAGTCATACACAGCAGGAAGAATATTAAAACCTATAACTTATCACTAGTAAATTTTAATATCTTGTTTCAGTTTGAGGTCTTCAGAGCTTTCAGGGTGAACGGGAAACCCCTCGTGGATAACTTCCGGACCACGCAGCAGATGAACGGAAGGACCCTGACTCGTCTCTCCTGCTAAACGTTTGTTTTTTTTCATTGGGACACATTGAACATCATCCCCCTGCCATTAGCATACTAGTTAATTTTAATATAACCTACATTATCCATCAATTTGATCACAATATTCTAATTTATTTCATACTAATAAATATTACTCGGCATTGCCCGAGTTTTAACACGCTTTTTTTATAATTATCCGAATGAATCAAATAATCATTTTTGGGGTTTCGTCCATAGAGAAAATAATACGTAGATATGGCCTAACATGCAAAGGGAAGGATCCAAGGCGAGCTAGGGGTTCACAAAACAGAAAATATGTTAATAGGTTCGGCTTGTTTACAAAGCCAAAAATTTTGTTACAGTATTTAGTTTGACCTTTCTATAAATGTTTTATAATTTGCTTACCGCAGTCAAAACCACGCGAAACAAATGTGGACGGCAGTAAACTAGGCTGATGTCAAAATGGGTGTCACGTGACCTGTGCCTCCAGCCGTCGAAATAGTACGTTAAGGCAAGTCTGGCGTCTGTGGGTATTGTCTAATTTTTTCAAAAACGTCCATTGCTCACGATGGAAGTGACTAGAGCTAAAACTTAAAATTATAGACAGAAAAATCGGTGCAAATTTAATGACGCATTCACTCTTCAAAAAAAAAAAAAAATCAAATCCGCGCAAGAGTCCCAATTGTTCGGAGCCGAATAAGACTATGACATTTCTCCATTAGGGGCATGCTGTGAACATTACGGAAGTGGGTATGAGAAAAAGGAAGGCTGGTATTTTCAGATCTGATCACTAAATGCGGGTATAGTAATTTAAAGAAACGTTCTAATTCGAATGTATCAGAGTGATACATAGAGTATCTATCAATCTTCCGTTATACAATGAACTAAAGCTGTAATGGTGTGTACCTACCCGTATATGCAATGATTTTATTAGTCAAAAATGAGAGATTTATATCTGTTTTCAAGAGACTCTTTCTCGAGTGGTTGTTATTGTTCCCTCGTCCCCGGGGCATGTAACGACCGGGTGATAAAGCATGAGCAAAAAAGTACCTACGTCACAAATGTCTTTAGGCCTATCTCCCCTGCAAATATGGGTGCATTGACCCTTCATTTTACACGACATTCTCAATTCGGGTATGCTGTGAGGAAGAATGGAGTGGAGGGAGATTGCGACAGGGAGAAGAAAACTCGGGTCATTCAGATCTGGTCGTTAAACACGGAAAAATACTTGAAAGTTTCAAACCGTCCTGAGAATTTTTTCTTTATATAAATGTATCGCTGCCAGAGTTGAGTCGATCAAAGTACTCACGCAGATGCATCGCTTGCATACATCATGTTTCTAATCTGTTATTCGAAATTTAAGTTAAAATGAACAAAAAACATCTTTCATAAAATACCTTGCTACCTGATAAACTGGCCACTAATAATTCCTATTTCGACAGCTATCAAGCACGTGAATCGCAGCGATAGTAGTGCCATCTACATTTCCTATTAGTCGCCGATTTTTAAATATATTAAACGTTTATTAAGTAAACTCTCCGAAGATTATTAACAGTGGTATAATATTTTTAATAAATTCTTCGATTATTATAAATATTCATCACAGATCTTGCCATCGTATTATATTTAATGCAGTGATTATAATGTTATAATTATTTGACTTAAACGATACTGAAGCGAGGAGAATATATGTAATGTTGATACACGACCGGGACACAAGAAAGGAGTGAATTTCTCAAGGCAATGCGAGGTTTATGTAATCTCGTTGATTTTCTAATGTTTCTTAAGTTCTTGCGTTTTCTGCGGTTGGTTGGTAGGTACCGGAAGATAATTACAACCTAATAAGAAGAACACTCTGTAAAACCTTTTGAATATTCAAGTTCGATGATCGTACACATCACTGGTGTTCTCTCCATAAAGGCTAAAAATCTGAGCCTACCCCAAGAAAAATGAACCATTAATTTGGTAAGGAACTTGTACGTTCATTTATTCAGTTGGCAAAAAAAAATCTAATACAAAAACAGAATGCGCATGTGACGTCAGATGTTCCAAATGCAATGTTACCAACATAACAAGATGTTTTGATGAGATGATTTTTTATTCATTTTAAAATGACGATATATACATTCTACGTAAAATTAAATATAATAAAAGTTATTTTATTCAGAATCATCGTTTGCTGATCTATGTGAATACTCATTTTAAAGTAATTATATTTTTCACTGGAGTTCCTTATTATGGAATACAAAATTCATAATACCCGTGAACCATAACTCCCTTTCTAGACACAGAGAAGCACAAATGTACATCATTAATAAATCACAAAATGTATACGAAGATGGAGCAAAGTTCCTGAAATGTTTAACGCATTACCTGAAGACTTAAAAAAGATACACCTGGTTGGGAAGTCGGGTCATTCTACCCCAGTTGAACATGAAAACAAATAACATGTAAGTATATGCACACCTACGTACCGTGTGTTACTTAATGTTAAAAATAAAATCTATTTATAATATCGCGATATAATACGTATCAAGTAAATGTTGAGTAGGTATTTAGAAATAGAACCTACTGATAATGTTTTAATATGCATTATAATCAAATAAATATTTATGTGAAAATTAGAGATTTTTTTACAATCAAACTGAATATACCCAGTTTTGTAAGACTTATATGAAAAACAAATGTAAAAAAGCAAACCTCAATAAAATTTAAAAAAATACATATACACGCATAGGTACATTTATAATACGCGTACATGTCTTGTAAATCGCCGCCAGCAGCTCATTTTTAAAGTTGCATGTATATCTTTTCGGTATTACTTACAGTACATCCTTAATTAAGTCCATGGAGGTTATTGCCTGTGGAAGTGTTTCCTTAATGGGGAAAATTTACCCCATTACGGTGCACACTAAATACGTGCAATGCGGGACTTGCAGGAGGTGGGTGGTGGGTGGTGGGTTGCTATTTACCGTACCAACTACTGCAGGGGACTTCAATAGACTGACTTTTCAGGGTACTGCTCAAAAAAGCCTTATACATTTATAGCTTTGGTATTCATAAAATATTCTGGCGAATAAATTTATTGGTTAATATTGTTGAAATAACATATTGAAGGATATTTTTATTTTATTTTTTGTTATAGAAATCATACGGTAGGTACTTATTAATTGTTATGTAGTGAAAAGAGCTTTCATTTATAAATATCTCACGGTATAGAGAATTTTTAATAATCACAATTATTTTCAAAGCAAATTTGTTTTACCGGTAATAAATCGTTTTAAACACTGTATAAATTAAAACTGGGTGGGAGTAAATGAAATTATGTAAGAAAATCATCTCAATGTGGCCTAACCACAGTTTGAAATTAATAAGTAACATTAATTAAAAAACTAAAATACGTGCAGAATTTTTTAAAATCAAACCGTACATTGGTTGCAGTAAAAATAATTTCCAGAAATTAAAATGACTTAGTGGGTACCTATGATATGTTTCCTTGTAATGTCGTATTTATATATTAAGAATTGAATTGTCGTATTTATACACCGGTTGACGCATACAGTATATAAGCGTGTGTGTTTGTGTGAGTGTGTTTTTAGGTGTGAGAAGTGGTGCCACATATGTGTGCGCATTGATCAGTTTATAAAATTGTTAAGAACCCGAAAACATGTCAATGATAGAGTTGCATAGGTAAATATTATTTAATAAATGAGGAGCACGTTATAAACCTCATTGTAATATTAACAAATCTCAATGGTATATGAAACAGAAAAAGACATATGATTAAATAATATTACAATGTATAATATGTACAATGAGATATTCCCATAAAATTGAATATTCATTCCAGACTTGTAAAAAAATCAATAGATGTCACAGATAAATAAAATCATAGAGGTATATCCGAGGCATTATTTACTTTTCAAGTATATTGGTGGAGCTTTGTAATCTTACTAAAAAGATAGTAGCCAAAAATATGGAGTTAATTGAGGATAATATTAAGATTTCATTGAAGTATAATTGATAAAAAATGACTGAAAATAATTAGAACTCAACAACTCAATTGGAGGGTATTGTCCCGGTAAGACGGAGGACCTACGTTCGAGTTCCCTTTGCGACCGTTACCCTTTTATTTTCTGTGTCCTTTTCTGTTCGGTATTTTTTATTTTTTTATTTACGCCCATTACAGGCTTTTAAATGAAAATTTACAAATAATATTGATAAGGTACATATGTATTATAATAGATAACATAAAAAGAAACTACATAATTTGACGCTTTTATCCAGAGTTAAATAGTTTCAAATAAGCTAGCTCTACTCGATGAAAAAACCCTACTAATGCATGCTTATACTGTAACGTTGATGTTCCAAATATATCAACAACATAGAAGTATTCGTTCCCCAGATCTTGAATCCTTCGCATAGGGAAAAAAATATTGCAATGCTGAAGCTGAATTGTCACAATAAAATAGTAGTTTTCAATGAGATTTGTTTATATTATCTTCTTCAATGTTTGAATTTATTATAAGTGGCGCGATTAGAAAAAAAACACCCCTTTGATGCCAGTTTTATCTAAGAACTGTCCTGTAATGTCCACGATGATAACGATTGCCACAATAAAACATGGTGTTTAATTCATTAAATCTGGTTACTAGTTACTAAGTACTCAAGTACATTGTACAATGATAATATTTTTCAATTTTGGAATAACTTATTGAAGCTTATAAACCTCATTGTAATATATTTTTTTGTAAGGAAGATAATATTTATATTTCTCAAAATGAAACTTGAAACCGAAAAGACACAGAAAAGAAATGATTTGAATGAATAAAATTGAATATTAATTCTATACTCGATTCTGCCTAAGAACAACCCGCTATGATTCGAAATTAGGTTCGTACTGCGCATACCCCACCCTCCCACATTCGTCGCATCACCCCGCGCACGGCTCGTGGCTACGCTCCGCCAATTCAGTAAGTTGTAGATTGTTTAGACGTAGAATGTGGTTGGGTAAGGGGGTAGAGACATGCGGGCCCACTGGTCGTTCTAACATTGGATCTAGAATAGACTTGTAGAAAAAGTCAATAGATGTTCCATATAAATCCCATTAAAAATCGGATAGGTTTATCCGAAAAACTATCTAAAGATAAAGATAAAAATTCGGTAGAATCATAAAGTCATGATAAAAAGGTAGCAGCCAAAAATATATGGGAATTAATTTAAGATAATATTAACAGTACTTAGAAAACGAAGTATGATAACATTAAAAATGAAAGGATTGGGGTAGCTGTACCTTACTGGATTAGAGCACAAGGTCCCGGATAGACCATAAGGTCCTAGGTTCGAGCCTCAGTTGCTACTGATATATTTTTCTTTTGTATTTTTTGTTTCATGACTCATTTTGAAAGTTGTTAATATTATCTTCTATGATTAAAAATAATATGTTTATTCGGTTAGTAGCTACGAGTATGTGGACAAATATGTCAGAGGTCAAAGGCTTCTTGGGTTTATTTCACCTAGCTATGTTCACCACCATTGCGCGAGGAATATTTTTTACTTGTAATGATGGCAGTAGGAGTTTTTTTTGTCGTGATATTCGTGATTCGGGAATGTTGACCTTTCTTTATAGAAAAAATAAATTATATTATACATTAACAGGTTGTGTTTTGTGCTGTTTTTTTTTTCACTGGATTATAAATAATATGTTTATCATTTTACATACGATAGAAATAAAGTTAGTAGAGAATAATCATTAAAAGCACGAAAAAAATACTAACAGCAAAATATTGACATCAGAAAACAAAATAGCGATTGAAACAGATAGAACAGAATCAACAGAGGTGCTTTAGCAGGTGAGGGAAAGGAGCCAAATTTAGCAGGGTGGGGAGTGAGCCTGGCGGCATGTTCTTTTCAGTGATTTGCCAATAAATAAATCCCAACATTATGCAGGTAACTCGCAATGCACCGCAAAGTATTAGTATTTTCTTTTCGAAAAGCAAATCTGCTAATGATTAACTCATTCTTTTTACAATTGTGCGGAATTTATGGCCAATAACCTTCCTGTAGCTGCCGTGCCAACATGCAAAACTAACATCAACCGCCAATTAAAGTAAAACAGCAATAGATCAAAAAGTTCGACTTGTTTATATAACAAAATAATATTTTGTTGGAGTATTTAGTTTGACCCATTTAGAAATGTTTATTAATTTACTTACTGCAGGAAACGATGACATGAACGCTTTCGCATCGTCGTCACAAAACTGTTAAGAATTATATTGAATAAGTTTAAAATGAAGTAAAATAACGATTTCCTGTGGAATATAATGCGGTATTTGTGATTATTCTCACTGAAACTTCTATTTTGACACCATTTTAATGCATAAGTGAATGAGTTATTCCGTAAAATCTTCCTATGATTATTAGACTGCCAGTGAACGTACGAATGAAAGCGGAGTTTATTAACAAAAATACGCGACCCGGGCTGGTGCCAAAATGGATGTCACGTGACCTTTGCCTCCAGGTCAAAATGGTACTGGTAGATTTTGCTTTGGGCTTGTCTATGTAATTCTGACGTCAGTGGATTGAAACGTTTAACCTATTTAATAACATAATATCCCTCCTAACCTCATTAGAGAGGATTATTTATCGTCTCCATCTTATAAGAGTTTTAATAGTGTCTCAGTGACACGTAGAGAAGTTCCCCCATATACTGGGTTGAGATCAACCTGATAGTTATGAAATATGTCATAAAACTGCTGTAAAATTACAGAGTTTGGTCGTTAAAAGTTCAGCACTGTAATAACTACGGTAACAATCGAGTATGAGAGATATCCAATTCATTGTTACCTCATTTATAACTGATCACGTATCACGTAGATTGTGATTGAAATAATGTTTTTTTGTGAATAAAATTATAGGTTAAGTAAATATGTTTTTTTATTATTTATCTGCAATTGACCTAATTGCGGTGGTATTTGTCGGAGAAAACATAACGTAACATTAACGATGGTGTACATTGATACATGTTAACTGCGGTTAACATAAAGTATTATAAAAGTGTATGGATTTCGGAGAGTTGTTACTCTCAATCAAACCGAACCACGTGGTGTTCAAATAAAACGTGCAAAAGCTGATCAAGGTTTCAATGTGTAGAAGCCTTGCAGTCTAAATATGATACATTTTTACGCTAACTGAAACCATCCCAACTAACTATTGATTGTTAATTGTTTTTGTGTTTAATTCGTAGAACCCCATTTATTTTTTAAAAATTGAATGTAAATCAAATTTAATAATGTTATTATTAAGTTCTGCAAGTAATTTTAGTTTTTATTATTGTAACAGCTGTTTCGGCGTTCGAGGCCATTTACAAAGTGCGGTTAATCCATATTGTGACGACTTATTTATATGATTTTATTCTTTCCTATGTTTGAGTTTAAGTCGTCTATATATATATATATTTTTAAGAAAGACAAATAATCCCTTGTTACGAATAACCTGACAATATTTGAAAATCTCCTACTACCATCACAGTAAGCTGAAGATGTTACTTGTGTCGTAATGGAGGTATCTATATCAGCCACATTTAATTTATTAATTGCTTTTGTGTTTAATTCGTAGAACTCCATTTAATTATTTAATAATTTAATGGAATCAAATTTAATAATGTTATTATTATGTTCTGCAAGTATTTTTAATTATTTTATTTAAAAAAGTATTTTTTAATAAAAAAACTATTGATCGGGCTCGTGTTTGTTAACCCAATAAATGTAACTGTAATTTTTACAAAAAAATAATTTGTCGCGGCGTTGGATTTCATATCAATTTGCGAATGGTTAACCTTTTCATATCATAGGTACATTTGAAAACCCGTAGATTTCAGAATTTTTTTCTCCCCGTATAGAGCGAACAATAATGTGCGGTTTTTCAATAATTTGTCATTTTATTTAAATTATGCCCTTAGAGACATAACGTTCTTTCAAATGAAAGTAACAACAACTTCAAAAAAGTTGAAAAAAAAACAATACCGATATTTTTCAAATAATTCTACAAGTTTTCTGTTGTTGTTTAATTGTGTAACAAAGTTAACATAAAATGTGGCGCGAGTAACAGACACCCTAACGTCTACGTATACGTGTGGGTTAACGAAATAGTGATAGAACTGTGTGTAGAACCTGTGAACATTTTTTTTAACCCGGCACATTTCTCCGAAAAAATTGGTTCAGAATTTTTTTTATAACTATCCCAGAATCGTGTGGCTGTAAAGAATTATCCCATGGCTGGCGGATTCTGATTTTTATAAACTGCCCAAAGGAATTTTCCCCGGTTTTATGATATTTTGAAGTGTCAACCGATGCTGATTCCACGATAACTGATTAAGACGATTGACAATGATAATTATAAGACCTGTGAATTTTAGTGTACTGTTATGGGATAACGACTAACAAGGACAAAAGTCACAAAAACCAGTACCGATTGGTAAAATCTATACGAATGGCCAACTTAATACATAATTCCTGCAAGCTGAAGAATGTATGAGATGACCTACTGCCAGTAGGTTGTCCTTCATACGTATAAACGTATGTGTTGCTACGTTCACTATCTCATTTTCTCCAATGGCGTTTAAAATCTTCGGGAAAGAATCGAAATTATTTTATTTATTTATAAGTAATATGTGTGTATTTACGAAACAGATGTTATTTAATCATTGTAGAAAATAATATTAACATAACCTAAATGAAATATGGAAACGGAAAAAATGACAGAAAATAAAAAGATTTCAGCCGAATCTGGGACTCGAACCCAGGTCCTATGCCTATCCGGGGCAACCGCTTAACCAGATGTTATTTCTTTGTATTTACTAGTGTTTCCCGTGTAATGAATACACTTCGAACGGTAGCTCGTCAAAATCAGACATAAAACCGTTAAAAATTCTAATATTTTGAATACCTACGAGTACTTACTTAATTCGAATCCGAGGATAGGCTATTTTCCCTGGAATTTTTCGTTGGAAGCTAGTTTAATGTATTTTGTTCATATGAGAAGTGCTACTTGTCTGTCAAAGTGAACAGAAATTTTATTTGTAGACAATTTTGAAAGGAAATAATTGAATTCAAGGGAAGTGCTAATTCCCTTTGATATACTATAACAAAACATTTAGGTTTCAGACAAATAAGTTGATAGGGACCTGAAAAAAACGCGTTATTTTTGGGGAAATGTTGCGTTATTTTTGTCGAAATTCGCGTTATTTTTGGGAAAATTGAGTTCTTTTTTTAGCAAAAACGGTAGTATTTTGGAACAAACGTGGTGTTATGCTCCCCCTTTTGTACTTTGCAACAACGGTGACGAATGTTTTTTTTTTAATTTAATAAACATTTTTATGAATAAAATTTTTGGTTAAATGAAAAAAAGCTTATTAAAAATGTAGATAAAGAAATATGTAGAACGTTCAAGAATGTAATAGGTAACTTATTATAAAATACCAGAATATCGCGTGAAAATAAGAAAATTCACTGCTTTTTACGCGAAAATTCCAAATTTCTTGTTATTCACATGGAAACGGAAAAAAACGCGTTTTCGCGTAACAATCAACAAATTTCGCATGAATATTTTTGTTGTCGCAAACACTAAATTTTAAGATCGCAACAAACATATTTACAGGTGGCCAAAAGAGGAACTAACGAGCGAACTTTTTTGTTATTTATTTTACTCCATACTTTTTTGACTCCATTCTATTTTTACTCCACACTATTTTTACTCCATACCATTTCTACTCCATACTGTTTTTACTCCATACTATTTTTACTCCATGCTAATTTTACTACATACTCTTTTTCGGCCATTTAAAAGTATAACGTTGCTTGTAATGTGTATTTGGTGACCAGATCTAAACAGCCAGGTATTTCCCCACCTCCCTCTTCCTTATCTCCATCCCCTCCCTATACCCTATAGCCTCGCAACATACCCCAAATGGGGATGCCATAGTCTGACTGGCTCTGGTCAGCAGGGCGTAGTTGGAACTCTTGTGCGGTATTCACATAAAAAAGTTTGCAGCAAAACGTTAAAAATAAATATGACATTTAATTAATGTAATTTTCTTTGCTCTCCTTGACTGGAGCAAAACGAACTAAACTGTGTTCTAATGAACTCCGTAATGAGAAAAACGGAAGTGGAACTTTAAGCCGCGTTCATTACAAATTGCAGAAGTTTAGCAAACAACCCAACTGCAATATTTTTCACAATTTCCAAGTTGCAAAGTTCAAATGGCTCAATCTGGGCGGAGGCGTAGCGGAGTGTGGTGGCGGGGCGGAGTGAGGAGTGCGCGAGACTGACAATGGCAATAGTTCCGCTGAAATGCTTTAGTTTTTCAACAAACTTACCGTTCAGCCATTGCGGCCGACTCCCTTTGTGGAAAACCGGTCGGAGTTTGGAATACTGAGCAAACCGTGTCACTTTATTTATCTGTTACATATTTCAAAGCCATTTATTCATACATTTTTATTTTGAATTTCGTAACTGTTGAAAGCCAGTGGGAATATGTCATCTACATTTGTGAATGTTGTAAGGGGAATGGGTGAGGGATTAGAAGAATGATCTTTCACCAAGGCGATACTTTCCTACATATCTACCACAGAAAATCTATCTAAAAATCAATGTAAGTTTGTTTGTTTCTTTGTCCTCGATGTTCTCGAAAATCACTGGACCGGTTTCGCTGAAAATAGCACAGTTTGTTCTTATTAGTACTGGGAAGGTTTACAAAGTAGTTTGAATGCAATCCAATATGTAAAACAGTTGCTATAACGTTTTAAAATTAGTATGAAAAACATTGACCCGCCATGTTTTATTTAGGTTATCCCATAGATATAACACTCTGGTTAAGTACAGATTTCGTATTCAAAAGAAGAAGGTTTTTTTGGGTAGAATATTTTCAAAACGTAAAACACAAGTAGGTACCTACATAAGAACTCTATTATTTAGATATGTTTTGAAAAATACAAACGTTGGGAATGAAATAAAATATTAAAATAGTTTCTTTGTTTATAGATAGTTACTTTCGCTGTAAAATCAATTATGTCACTCTAATGACAAGCAAGAATTCACAACATCATAACTTTATATAAACCCGAGCAAGGACGGGTACACATCAGCTATTTTTAATAAATTTTCTCAGCAAAGCTCTCCGGAATACTTGCACGCATATTGCTTGCTTTAAAAACCGTTATAAATAACGCTGATAAATTTGAATCTTAGAACAGGTGAAGCAAATAAATAATTGCGGTTTTTTCTTGCCTTCAGCGACCCACTTAGGTAAAAACCACAAAAAATACGAATCAAACAATTAGTATATTTTATAAGTATTTATTAAAAAAATACAATTATATTGTTTTTTTTCTGAAAGGCAACACTAATGGTTTAAAATTAATCAAACAACATTATCAGCTACTTTAAGGCGATGCAATGGAAAGTAATGCAGAGTCATGTGTTTTCGGTTTGAGAATTTGAGAATTTGATGGCCTAGAAATATCGTAGATGATTTAAATAAATACTGCAAGTAGAACACACCATGGACTTTCGCTTAACGGGGCATTTTTTTGTGTATTTTTTCATAAGCCTAGAAAAAAATAAAGTATCCGACATTAAAAAAAAATGTTTAAAACGCAAACTCTCCTACTTACGAACCCCTTTTCCGATATTGTCGTATTGTTGACAGTGGTAAATTAAGTTTTTTAGAATATGACCGTAATACACTTTAATAATTATGTCTGAGCTTTACAGAATGGAATAAAACACGCATTTTGGTGATGGTTTTTTTGCGTAAATCGAAACATGCGGCCGATGTTAAGCGGGACTTTCAACCTTGTCGCCACCTGCATAAGGAGCGCGTGATTTCGTTGGAATTTTAGCCGGTGGATCGCCTTAAGATTCCATCTTATGACTCACCAACGCATATTTAGCGTATCTACCTCCCTCTTTCTTGTTTTTATTCCCCTCCGCACTTCGTTTAACTACACAATAATTTTGAAATAGGGTAATTGTATTATTTTTTTATTGTCGAAAAATATTAAGAAATAAAATAAAAATAAAAAAATTATTTTCATGTTTACGAATACATTTTTTATAACGATCGTTTTTGTTCGTGAATATGTCGTTGTTGACGTCACGTCGACCAACGTCGGTGACAGCCGTCCTATCGGCCAGTGGTGTTATCTACACCATATTGACGTTTTAGCCGTTTAGCCGAACCGTTTCGGAATATTAAGTTTTAGATAGTTTTTAAAATCATTTGTTATGAAAGAAAATTTTAAAATTACACATTTTTAGTGCGATTATCAGAATTAGAAAAACACATTTGAAATATTCCATAAATTTTTAACGTTATCTTAATATATCACAATTGAAATTAAAATAAGAATTGTGATATGTTGATCCAAAAGAAATATTCCATAAATTTTTAACGTTATCTTAATATATCACAATTTAAATTAAAATAAGAATTGTGATATGTTGATCCAAAAGTCTAAAAATAAGAAATTAAAGAAAATTAACCATAATATAAGTATTTTATCCTCTTTCTAATCCACCAGACCGAGCGCGACTGGCGAGCGGCGAGGCTTATACCTGTTAGTACAAACCTAATTAGCTCTTTAATATTTTTTCATTTATAAGAAAAAAGGAGTAAAATCATGTGTCGGTTACCTAAGAGTTATTTTTTTTTTAAATTTTCGATTTAGATAATTAATTAAGAATCTATTTCACAGAAAATCCACTAAAATGTACGAAAAAAACAATTCGTACTACTTGGACTGCTAGAGGGCACTAGTGTAGGATGTTACCATCAAATGTCAGGAGCTGGAGGTATTGTCATTTTAGAGTATTTGGTAAAATGAATATTTTTTTTGTTGTTACAATCACTGAAATAATATGGACTAAAGTATGATCGATTTCCTGATTAAAGAAAACTTATGTCGCCAATTTACATAAGACCTTTGGACTCCTAGACCTTAAACCAGTGTTCCTCAAACTTATTTGGGTCATACCCCCACTTTAACACTTCCCAAAAATCTCCAAGCTCCCAACATAATTTTATGTAAAAAAAGTACCCTTTCCTGGAATTTGTTAAAAAAAAAAATCTGGAGTCCCAATTTTCTGGAGTCAGGGAGATTGTTGCATTCCTGAAGAGGAAATATTTTCGGGTTGAAGAAATTGGGATCTGCATTTTGATCTTCACGAAGACACGAAATAAAGCGCTTCAGGCTGAAATTTTGCTCGGCTACTGGTGAAACTAATAAAAGTTTTGTCGATATTTTTCATTTGGAAAGTTATGTTTAAAAAAAAAGTTGTAAACGCAGGATCAAACGAAATGCGCGGCATGAAAAATGTACAAACAAATCTTTCCAATGAAAAGAAAAGCTTCACTGAGGCATGGTACTTGGATAATAAATACTCTTTGTATAATGGAATTTTTTCCGTTCGCTTTTATTCCACTTGTTTTTTTATAATTCCGTTCATTTGTATACATCCCTCCGGCTATACGGGGTAAGGGGTTGGGGGTTAGGAGTGGGTTAGCGACGATAATCCTTGGAAACAGCCGCGGGGTTGTTTCGAATGTGCAAGGGGTTGAGATCGGCCTGAAACATGAAGCAAACAAAAATATTCGCTCCAGTGAGGGGTGAAAATAATTGACAATTAAGTCCTTTTTGGGAAAACGTCGAGACTTTTTTTTACGATAGGATATTTCTTAGCCATAACTTATAAGTGTCTGGAGAAGTTATGATAGTCAAGTAGTAGATGGGTCGGCTTCGTGGGTAGGACTTATGATTGACTTTTTAAAATTATTTGTATTTGGAGATTCAGATTAATACTGAGAGATTTCACTATCTTAACGGACGGTATTAACAATTCAACGTATAGAGATGACAAGTGGAAATGGTTGTATATTGTTATAACAGATAATAAAATTAATTTAGTAAACAAAATAATAACACCCTGTATATAACCTTTGTTAACCATGTTTCCTAGTTATTTTGACTCCTCCCGCCGCTTACCCCCCTCAAAATCACCACTCCCACTTACCTCGCCTAATAATGTGTAATTATTTCTGTATTTGTTTAATTTAAGTTAGTTTTAAGAACGCTAGTGAATTACACGGATGTGTAGAAACCGGTAGCAAGGTAATAAAATTAAGTTACAAAAGTGCAAGGTGATTAAAACTTTTCAAACAAAATATTTAGAAATTGTTACATAGCTAAAGTCAAGAAAAGTTTTAATATTCAAATGAGATAGCAAGACAAAAGCTTCACAAGGATATCGCTGCTGAAAGCATATTCAGATTGTCTACTCAGTGAGATACACCAACACACACAACTCTAAGTATGTGTTGTTTGCATCAACTCAAATTGGGTGATTTATACCCGCCAGACTGGTTCAGGGCCCTGATTCATGTAATTTTTTAAGGACGAGGTATTCTCCTTATCATCCAAAGGCTTAAAGACTTTTCGCTTAACTGCGGTTCTGGTTCTCTCGGATGACGGCAGTCATTCAGCAATTGACATACTTTAAAAATATCAATATTTACTTTAAATGATATTAGTGAGTCGTTTGTCGCATAATATTTCTATTCAATTAAATAAAATAACGAAATTGCGATGTTTCTGTAGTACTTATGCCAAAAGCCCATAGTAAATTAAAAAAAAATTATAACAAACTACAAGTGTAAAGTAAGTAATTATAAACTACATATGTTAAGTGATCCATTTATAATTTTTTTTTTTTATTTAATGCTTTTTTTATCTCTACAAAACTGTCATGCTGTTTTCATATTTAAAAAAAAAATACTTGAAAAACTTGTGTACATTGATCACAACATGTATGCACCTATACTGTACTAATTTCGCGCTACATCTGTATGATGATTGTTATTTATTGTTGTATTATATAATATTCTTGAACTAAACTCTTGCTGACAAGCTACTTGCAGTGGCTTAGCGGGTACAAGTTCCCATGGTACAATAAAAAAATAAAATAATAATACTGTGATATTAAGTCGCAAATTCGCAAATGTAATTGGAATCGCAGTTAAGCAAAATGTCTTTAACCCCGAGGATAACGATAATTCATTATACTAAAAAAGAAACGGAATCAGGCCCCGGGTATAAACGTGTCATTTAAACCTTTCATTTCTCGTTCTAGAAAAATTTTGGCAGTTATTTTGAATGTGATTGATTGAGAGTACATTCGTAAGCCAGACACGCCTGCTGTGGGTTCAGGGGTTCAAGCATGCTCGAATTCTGGAAAATCATCAGAAATATCCGTCGGCCTCAGCCAGGGCATCCGGGGCGGGAATACCTCGCATGATGAATTCGCCGGCAACCTTTCAGTCAAATTCAGCTAAAACGTCTTTCAGTGCTTCGGTAACAAAAACTGACGATTAAAAAGCAATTTTAACTTTTCTATTTTTGTCGCAATGATGAGAATTTATATTATACTAGCTAATGCTCGGGATTATTTAATTTTTTAAAAATAAAATTATGAAGTTGTGAATTCTTGCTTGTCGTTTGGGTTCCATAATTGATTTGACAGCGTAAGTAATGTCATGCGACGACTATTACTATTTCTAAACAAAAAAAAAGAAGCTTTCATTTGAAAATTTTATTTCATTGGAAACATTTGTGTTTGTTTTTTTTTAGATATATGTAAATAATAAAGTTCTGCTTGTATTTACCATTTTGAAAATATTCTACCCAAACAAAACTTGTTCTTTTGAATATGTAATCTATGGCTAACCAGAGTGGTATATCTATGAGCTAACCTCAATACAGCATGGCGGGTTCAATTTTTTTCATACTAAATGTAAAACGTTATAGCAACAGTTCCACATATTGGATTTCGTTCAAACTACTCTCTAAACCTTCCCGGCACTAATAAGAATAAAGTATACTATTTTCAGCGAAACCGTTCTAGTTGTTTTAGCGAAAATCGAGGACACACAGACAAACATTCATTTTTATATATAGAGGAGATTTGGAACTCTTCATTCGTGGTGTGTACTTGAAATCTAATGTAATACTTTCATTAAAAAGCTTTATTACCTTGTTCAAATACTCTTAAATGATAATACCTTCAGCTCCTGACATTTAATGGCAACCTCTACATTAGCGCCCTCTAGCGGCCCGAGTTGTATGAATTGATTTTTTCCGTATATTTTAATAGATTTTGTGTGAAATAAATTCATAAATAAAATTAAAATATTTAATTAAATTTAAAACATCTAAAATCTTTGAACTTTTTTTATGACATTATTTTGCCTTCAAAATTTTGACCTCATCGTGCAAACAAACAATATCGTTATTGCACTATCGTGTTTTTGCACGCACCTAGTTCAAGTGAGATGGGTAAATAAACATTGTTATTTGTAACTAAATAATTCATAAACTTTATTGCGTACCCACACGTATTGTAAACACATTTATTAGAGATATTTACAGGCCGATTGTATATATATGATATATTATGAATGATGCTTTTATGTAAATATTTTGTTTGTATTTCTAATAAAATAAAATTTTTAAAAATAATAGTAATCGAAAAAAAAAAAATTTAAATATTTGGTTATCTACATACAATTTTACTCTTTTTTTCTCATGTATTTAAAAGTGGTAATTAGAATTGCAATAACATTTAAAGCCTCGCTGCTCGCGCACTGTCTATATTGTTTACCAAGAGAATAAAATATTTATTTTAATAGCAATACAGTCTGGAAGCCTATAGGCCGGGCCGCTAAAGGCAGTAGTGTAGCATGTTGCCAGTATTTTGACAAAGCTACGTGTGCAATCAAATATCGTAGCCATCGTGGAATTTCGCCAACTCGCGCCGCTAGGAGCGCTGGTGTAGAATGTTGCCATCTCAATGTATGGTAAATATCAGGAGCTGCCCTTATTATTTTATTTCTACGGTATTTGGTTTTTCCACTCTTTATTTTATTTGAAGATTGCACAAGGGTCCTAACTGCCTGAAAAAAAGGGGACTATAATAATTCCAAATATGTAAGTTATGAGGTTAAAGGGATTGGGAAGGGGAAGCAAATGGGATGAGATTCAGATTAGGAAGTACCTCGCTATTAAGACATTAGTGGGGACCTGAACGTTTCGATATTAAATACTTAATATTCCACTATTGTGTTTGTTACCTTTTGATAAAAGGGTGAGATGGAAATTAATGTATTATCTAATGTATGTTTACAAAGCAAATAAATGTTTTGTTTACCCTTGCATACGGGGAAGAGAAGGTTAGGGATGTACCTGGCTATTCAGATATCGTCACCAAATACAGCTGAAGTCATTTCAAGTAACGTTTCTATTCTGAATGTATTTATCACTCTGGAAGGTGAATAAAAAATACCGTGTTTTATTTTAAATTAATAAATCGTACAATAATACAAATTTATCAACAAAAAAAATCTTTTGCACGCCGGAATTTGAACCCGCGATCTCCGGATTCGTAGCCAAGGATCGTAACCACTCAATCAAAGAGGCCGTGACTATAAAGCAGGACCTTCTCCCAAATACTTATTTAAATGGAACAAAAATGTACGGTTTTCAATCATATTTTTTTCTTGCATAACGAGATTTGCTTGTTTTTATTATTTCATGAAGAAATTGGCTGTGACGAGGAAAACCAACCATTAACACGATGAAGTTTGTTCCTGGCGGTTGAATTCAGATGCTTGAAGAGATACAAAAGAGGAAGCTCTCACTTCCGTTACGCTCTCTGAATTTATATCTAGAGGAAGTCCGCTCCGTGGAGCTGAAATTCTACCTAGAAAGTACGAACAGGGAATAATACCAACCGCGAGTAGCTGAGGTGTAACTTGATTCAGTATGGCTAAAGTTGATATTCATTATCACACAATATCAGTGGAGCGAGTACTGCATAGAATTTTATTAAAAAAATTCTGGATAAGGGGTACCGTGGAAACAAGTTGAAGGTGATAAGCCAGGCGGAGTTCACCGAAGTAGAACGATAGGCACGTCTGGGGAGTCTTTATCAAAGCAATGATTAATTGATTCGATCAGAAATAGAATAAGTGTAAAAATGAGGATGCGGAGATTTACCGGGTACCTCAAGAGTCAACCGAATGAAAATGTTCTGAATGAAGGAGTAGGGGTAGTTGTATCGGTAGGGGTGGGGTAGGGGTTGGGGTCGGGTAGCGGTAGGGTTAGGGGTAACACAACACATCCTTAAAGCTTTACTCCAAACCATTAATAACCCCGGGCAACGCCAGGTACTTCAGCTAGTATATTTACATAAAGAAGAGTGTCCCTGGCGGCGTTCGTTTGTTTTATACGCAAATGTACAGTTTTTTCCGAGCTTGATGAAATTTCGCACACTTGACCTTTAAAACAAGAGGAAGGCCACTGTCTACACGAGTTTTCGAAAAACCATCCCTCTATCCCACACTTAAAGCAGAATTTTTGTACTTCTTGATATTTTGCACACTTGACGTTCAAAATGAGAGGAAAATTAATGGGTAGCGGTAATATTATACTTTTCTCCAAATCATTCACAAGCCCGGGCAACGCCAGGTACGACAACTTAGATATAAACCATGGAAATCGATAGAAAAATGTTTTTTTTTTTACAGTAACAGGAGACCCTGAAGGAAATAATTTCCCCCAAGGCCTATATCATCTTTGGGGATGCTGTGTGGAGGGTCTTTTAGAGGATAGGAAGGTGTGAATTAGGGTAGTATGGCTAAGATTTAGTTTCTTTTGCCAATTATAGCTTAATTTTTTATTGAATCTTACATTTTGTAACACTTTTACAAAAAATAGTCTTTATATGCAGATGAACGTTAACGTAGGAGGCAGGGGACTTCACACATCACTCGAAGGTTACGTTTAGGGATGCCTTTAGGAGGTTTTTTTAAAAGGAATGAGTAGAGTGGTTTAAAGATACTTTTTCTGTAGTGGGGATGAAACACACAGTCAGAATTTTATCAATGAAGGGTAAAAAGAACGGGTCGTAACCAGCATTAAATAGTTTTTATTTTTTTATTTAGGAGTCGAAAATTGTAAGAAATTGAATATATTTTCAACCAATTAAGTTGCATCAGCAAATACCGTATAAATATTTAATACACGCAACTACTAAATTTTTCGATACATCATGTAACATGGTATACTAGCGCCCCTAGCGGCGTGCGTTGACTGAATTGTTTTTTCCATACATTTTAATAGATTGTTTATGAAATAATTCTAAGTAAATTATAGAAATCAAAAACCATGAAATAAATATTATGTATCCAATATATGATTTTTCTATAGAAATTTTCTATATTTTTTTTTGTTTCAGACTAAAAATCTATTTATATATATATATGGGTGCTAGTGTAGCACGTTCCTATCAAATGCCAAGAGTTGCGCGTATTGTCGTTTACAGTATTGGATAAAATAAAAACAAAAAAATATACAATATGGTGGGTAGTTGCTAATATCAGAAAATGATTTTTACACTATTCGTTCGTCAAAGAAAATAATCATCGATTTTTGATAAAATCTCCTTTATATACAGGGTGTATCGGCACGTACCCGACAAACTTTAACCAGCGATTCCTGAGCATATTTGGAGTAAAAAATGTTATGGCCACTTTTCTGTCCGGTAACTTTTTTTTTCTATAAAAAATAAAAAATAAATAAAATCTCCACACTCCCTCACTGTCCACAGAATAGGGGTGAAATAAATGGCAACGCCGCACTACTGCTATCTCTTTCACGCATATCATCTATCTCAAGTCAAGTGTGTCGTTCCCGCTACCCGTCTAATGTCAGTGTTCAGTGTTGTTTTAGAAGTTCGCTTGTCACAACCTTTACCTACTTTCGTTGTTGTTTTGTTATCTAAGTTTTGAAGTTTTTTTTACTGTTGAAATATGCCTCTCAATTATTCACCTGCCGACCAAGCAGATATTGTGTTTGTTTATGGACTTTGCAATGGGAATTCACGAGCAGCCGTGAGAGAGTATCGGATGAGGTTTCCTGAAGGACCCGTCCCACACCATAGCACCTTCGTACAGGTTTGTAAATCATTTGTTTATTGAAACTATTTACATTCATTGATAATGCCAAAAAGCTGTTTTGAAATTTAATCATTGGGACATTAAAAACATAACAAGGGGCTACCAACTTTAAAAATGTAAATCGAACTTTAGGTGATTTGTAATCAATGGTCACGAAACGGCGTTCTAAAAAGTTTAATTTTAATATCTAATAAATGCATCATTCACTGCAATTAAATTCACTCCCTTTCTCACCATGTGATTTTTTAAATGACTTACAATTCAATTTCATCCCTGTGAATCTAAGATATCAACCATTCCTA